>JAPMNZ010825760.1:0-14213 GCA_029875035.1 Pomatoschistus microps | reverse complement strand
GAGCATCCATTAACTTAAATATTAGTAGATCTGTACAGTGACGCACATAGATAATATATTAACATATTAAGTCATATTAAGTCATTTAACTTAGTAATTAGGGAGAATGACCATAAATATCACACCAGTCCTGCATATGGATACATATTAGTTCACTGAAGCAAGCACTTGATTGTTTTCATTTGTGCCAAAATGTCGGAACAGCTAAAAATGGCCTAATGATATTTTTGCTGTACTCAAACATGCTTGAAAACACTCTAAACTCGGCTTCAATGAGAAAATGAGAGAGAAAACAAGCACAACGTGGCAGAAACCCCTTAAATCCAAAGCCTTTTTTAAGACAATTGTGGTTAGTTTATGGTGAAATTAAATCCTCACTTTGCTGCGTCGGTGGCTGTCGGGAAGAGCTGCTTGAATATTGTATGAGAGAGTGGGATGTTAGCAACTTTAGCCTCATGACTTTTTAACAAGGGTTCAGGGATTAAATACAGCGATAAAACACAACAACGACAACTGTGGCTAGAATCAAGGAATTAGTTACAGATAAAATAACTTCTCTTCCAGGTCCAGGGTAACGCTAAGATGACAGCCCGTTTACTGAATTATTCATTTTATAACGCGTCTGCACGTCTCGCTCCCCTCCTTTATATACATTTTCTTATTCATTTATTCTTTTAACTGAAAACCTGACTTTGTTATTCCATCAGATACATACAATAAAATGACAGTAAATTTAAGTTCTTTCACAATTTTTCACATGTGTATTTTTGGCCTCAGTAATATCTTTGGATCAGTTTTTTCAGATACAACTGAATGACAATGATCCTCTCTTTTTAACTTTTTGAAGTCCAAGACAAATTTCCCCTCAAGGGACAATAAAGTGTATTCTATTCTGTTCAAACTCTCAGCCCAAAGCATCACGGGGCTCTTTCTTATAAGTGTGAACAAGATAACAGTTTCATAATAAGATGGAGACAGAAGCAACATTGAAAATTGTCTTTTTGCTTATTACTGTCTATTGTGTCATGTGTGAATGAACATAAATAAATAGAACGACTAATAATGAGACAACAGTGGACATGAACAGGTGACCGGGTTTCTCTCTGGGAGCAGGAGTGAAACAGGGCTGTAGGTCGCGGACAGAGAAGAGAGCGCTGCATAAAGACAAACGATGGTCTGCTGTGAAAACACGAGGGTGACGAGAAACCGCAGAGTTCACAGCTTCTGCAGGAGTCACTTTCACAATAAAAGCCCAGAGGAATGTTAGGGTCAGAGCCCATCACACCAGGGGAGGGCAGCGGCCAAAACTGAAACCAAACTTCTCAATCTTCATTATTGACGAGACTAGAGGTCGACCAAAATGGACGCCCAGATGGAGGCCGAGTGCAACTGGCCGTAGACATTTTTGTAACTTTTTTTTTAGGCTGCTGGCAAAAAAAGGTTTGGTACTCTGGCTTGAATAATTCAAACATTTGCAATTTTTTTGATAATACAATATTAGGTCATTAATATTATTTTCCAAACAAAATTGTTATGGTTTTGATTAACACAACTGCAAATAGACATGAAATACACTGGCTCTAACATCAATAATGGCCAGATGCAAATATTAATGTTCATACAAAAGTTAATCTATTAAACAGATGTCAGGAGCCACCTCAACTGACTCCTCTCGATGTGGAGAAGCAGCGGCTCTACTCCGAGCTCCTCAACCTATCTCTAAGGGAGCACTCAGCCACTCTGCAGCGGAAACTCACGCGGACCGCTTGTATCTGCATTCTTGTCCATTCGGTCATTACCCAAAGCTCATGACCGGAGGTGGCGGTGGGAAAACGCAGATTGTTCAGAGCGTTGTCGTTCCACTAGGCTCCCTCTTCGCCGCCACATTCTTCAAATTCTTTACGGCACATTTTTTGCGTGCATCACATTGATCTGATTTACAGCTCATTGTGCAATTAATTTAACCGTCCGTGTCTCTGCAGTGAAATCTGCACTTCCACAACTCATGACTCCGGGCCAGGAATAACTCCCCGACCTTCAAACTCTCATTTAAAACGTCTGTTGAACAATCATATACGTTTGTGCTGTGTCAGATGGCATTAGCATGACCGCCTATCCTTGGAGATTTCAAAGAAGACAATGTGTTTTCCTCTGCTACATATTCTATGACACCAGAGGATTATTTGTATCGAGATGATTCAGATTCATTTATTTTGCCATTTGCAGCAAAACCCCATTGGAATACATTGGCAAAAGTCCCCAGTGTGCACAATACAAGTACATCAATAATTTATATAAAACCACGTTTGGTATTGGCCGACAATACTGGGACGGTCTGATCAAAGGGATTCTGAATAATGAATTATCCAAATTATAGATCTCCCACTGCAATTCCAACACAACTTTTTGACATGGCAACCTCCCTACGAGATCCCTAATAATCCCAGTATGTGCGTAATCTCATGTGTGTGGTAATAATCTACAGCAATAACAGCAGATTAGCAAAAGGATTAGTGACCCATTTTAACGGAGGGGAATCAAACGTGTCCAGGATTGAGAGGGCTTGGACAGAGGAGGACGAGCGCAGAGCCATCACTATGACAACTACTGAAATGTCAATATAAAAACGGTAACATTGAAAGTACTTTTGCAACTGACAAAAAAATACAACCGGCGTTTCTTTGAATCTTCTTAAAATAATAATGTAATTTGCTGCATCAAATGAGCTGTGATATACAATACTCGCCCATTGGTTTAACTGTCGTACATGATGTCTGCTTCATCATGGGTTCATTAGTGGATGGGCATGTACCGACAAAAACACACGTACACAGCGTTTGAAGTCCTCCGTTTCCACTATACAAGAGCACGGTTTATACTTACACTCGCCATCGGCTGCAGAAATGCCTAGCTCCTCCGCTCCTTCAGTTCATGTCTGCTTTTTATATTTTCTCTTTCTTCTGCAGCTGTTGTTTGTTTCGCTATTAAAAAGGAAACAAACCACAGACATTGAGGACCCTGAAGGCCTCGTGCACAGACACTGCCGCCTCCTCTGGGCCTTGAACTCGCCACAAAACACGTGAAACTGAGGACACGTCCGAATGAATAACAAATGTCTCTTTTTCTTTTTCATCCTCGTTCTTTAGAGTTGACTTTTTATGAGTTCCTCGGTTTTCGGGGAAGTGACATTTAAGGCCTTGTAAAAGAAGTGAACACCACTTTATGTGAAACGTGCCGCCACCAAGGTTAATGAAATGGAGGAGTAAAGCAAAGGAGGATAAGAAAGGAGTTATTTCTCATTCAGGGACAAGAGTAATCAATGAGCAGAGAGTAAATTGGGAATGTCGCCACCTATTGGGCATTGTGTTGACATTTTCAAAGCTCAAAATAAAGTGAAAAAGAATATGAAACTTTTGCTCTGGTCTCAATTATCCACTCAGTGTTGACTCAGACTCGAGGTTTGTTTAATTATTACACATCTTCATTTACCTTTCAAACCATGCAATTTATGGAAACGTTACTATTTTGGGTAAACAGAAACAAAGTAATTCATATTTTGCTCAAATTTACAGGAATAGAAAGGCCATTTTAGTCAATTCTACAGATTTAAAAGGCCTTACATTTGGCCACATCAAAGTTTATACGTTTTCATACCTGGTACCTGGTGCTACCCTATTTCTTGGCAAGACTACGCTAATCATTTTTAAAAGAAAAATCTACTCTCTTTATTGAGGATTGTTGAGATAGTGAGAACAAACATGTTTAAAATGTAATGTATTCTTGTAATGGATTCTTAGTTCACTTTCTTTTCAGTCTCGTGTCAAAGTTAAATGCTTCGGAAGTTGTGCACTGAACTGCGTGTATCGGCAAATTTGACTTTCTCCTTACCTGACTCTGCGGTGATGTCTCTTCATCATTGTTCCCGCTCTCATCCTTATTTCCCGACTTCCGATTGGTCAGTTCCTGCTCATCCGTCCCCATCATATTAGCACCATCTGTTTTGAACTCCGCACTTTCTGTTTTCGCATGGCTATTAGTCACATCCTGCTCAGTCCTTCTGTCATTTGCACATTCATTATCTTCCGATACGCTCTCGTTATTGGCCGATTCCCCTATAGTGTCTATTCTTTGATTGCTTACTTGATTGCTTACTTCATCAGTGTCTGTATTTTGATCAGTGGCTCGGTCCATATCTTTTCCAATACTGTCTAATTTCTGTGTACACTCAGTCGTATCTCTTCTCTCAATTGTCAATTCCTGGTTTTGTCCGTGTATGAACGGCTCTGAGTGACACGATTCTTCTTCTACCGTGACAATGCCCACGCTCACTTCTTCCAGTTCTTCTTCTTCATCATCATTTGAACTTTTTCCACGTTGAGACAGTGACGTTAAAAAGGGAGAAGAGCTGACAGAGGAGGAGGCAGAGTTTGGCGTGTTTCCACCAATCAGATCTCGACGGCTTTTCAATGCCTGGTCCCACTGGTCCCTGCTCAGCGTGTCTTCTTCCAAAACACGATCCACCGATTCAGGGTTCATATTTCTTGTTTACAGGTGACTTGTCCTTGTCAAAGGCTTTATTCAGACTAGGAACATCCTGAAAGGAAATGGAAACATGGTTTGAAATGGTGCTGTAATTAATAGCTATTACTTTTGATTAATCAAGTAATCCCTTTTTACTTTTATACATTACATGACACTAACTCTTCAATCATAAATGTGGTCATTCAGATGCTCCTATTAAAAGTAACAGAGTAGAGAGGGAAACCAGAATTAGCATATTGTATTGGGTTAGCAACAACTTTGATCATGTTTGATCACTTAAATCTGGGTACAATGCCTTCGTGGATGCATACATTATTTTTTTAATTAGTTGCAAAAATGATTTGTACTTGGTTACCATCCTTTCATTTAGGAATGAACCGTATTTGAACAAATTATTTGACCTGTGTTTTACAACCTCAGAATTATCCAAAGGCTGAAAACTTTCTGGATAAAGCAATGGTATGACAAAACTAAAAAGCAATTTGAATACCATTCTGTAGTGGTATAGTCTAATGATATAGCTAAATGAAAAGACCTGGCCAACGAGCGCATGAAATAAGTTTTAGATGCTTCTCTTAAAACTATTATGATCGGTATGAATGGAACGATGTGCCTCGTGACATGTGTGCTCTGATGACGAGTGAACTGAAGGCTAATTTGTTAGCCGTTCTATGTTAACACCATGGATCTATTGGTTTACATTTGCAAATTATCATCATTGAATTGAAGGTCTCTCCTGGTGTTAAGAACATTGAGATACAGTTTTTGTACACAGAAAAATGCATACATTGGTGCAATATAGAACTTTGCTGAACAGAAATACTGAAATGATAATGAGATGAAAAGTAAGTAAGAAGATTTGTTTGATGGTGTCACATAAATACTGAACCATGTGTCCTGCTGCTTTCCTTAGGAGATCCACGTTTAGACATATTGTAAATGTTAGAGTTTATTCAGCTCTTCTTTACAGGTGGCAAGTAAAAAACGAGTCCCTGGTTCTGCCCCAAGTTGAGTTGTAATCAATCCAGGAGTCTGGACACACTCACCTTTTGAATCGGGACTTTAAAATTTAAAAACACCAACCACTTCCGTCTACTTTGCTTCCAATATTGAGAAATATATATACATAAAATAAATAAAAACCACTCGCTTCCTAAACTCAACGATAAAGTCTATGAATTATCAGTGTTTTGTGCTGTTCGACTGCGATAAAAGTTCACAAACTTCTTTTCCCCGTCGCATATGGAGTCGTATGTTTGGTGCGTTTTGATGACGTCTGGTGTGGTTGCCAGGTCCACCAAAATAATTGTCTCCCCCATTACTTTCAATTCAATCGCTGTTGTTGTCTTTTATTTGTTTCGAGAGTCTCGAGGCATAGTTTACACTTACACTTATTCTCATTAGCCCATACTGAACACAGTTAAGGCTGACATGCTTGTATCAGTCAGTGACTTGATTTAATTTATTTCGGAGGCTCTTTTATTTATAATATCTTTATCATTCCTTATCTTTAACGTAACCTTGACTGATTTATTATTCATTATTTCTACATAAATAATAAAATAAAACTAGTTTTATGTTGATGCGGATTACTTCCGGATTCATTGTTGCTATGGAGACGGTTGAAGCACAACTTACTTCGCACTAGCTTTGATATTTCTGCATCTTGTAGTGACTTTCTCGGCTTTATGTTGATGCTAGCTAAATTAAAAGTACAACATCTTCGTATGTAATATAATTATTATAAACGAACTCATGTCCCAAAGGTAAGTAAAAGTCACTTTGTTCACGTTAGAACTAGAGTTGGCAAGTTACAAGCCAGCAAGCTTGGTATGAGCTAAAATACATTTGCCATTAGCTTTTAATATGTAATTAAACATCATATCAATATGTCTATTTTATTAGATGTTCGTTTTTCCTTGTTTGATTTTAATACAACTAAGTACACTTAGTTGGAGTTAATGAATAAAATTACCATTGCCAGAGAATCTAGCTGTAACTCTAGTTCAGAATACCATGGCCGTTATGTTTTCATTAACTACATGCCCAGAGGTCATTCTAATATTATGAACATTTTACAGAAAGTTAATGTTATACATTTAAATTGCATACATAAAAAGCCATAACATACACTTTGTTGTTTTTAGAACATACAATAAGTTGTGGTCTGATGCCCAGTCAGAGCTGACCCAGCTGCTGGCTTCAGAGCTGCCTCCAGAGCCTCTTCGTCCAGAGAAGGATCGAGTAGTGTTTTTTCAGCGGCTCGCAGTTTTTTATGTGCGTTACCTTCAGGTCTTTCGAAACCTAGAGGTAGCTTACGACCAGGTGGTGCAGCCTCAGAAGAGAGTACTCATTCGAACCAATCTCGATGGTGTCATAGGACGACTGCTGGAGTTGAAGAATGAGATGGTTGAAAAAGAGTATTCTGAATATCATTACATGGATGATGTATTACATGATTTAAAACTGACACCAGTAAGTTCCTTCTAACAAACAAACAGCCCCACAGGCTACACAGAGGATTGTCAATGATGCCTTTCATTTTGTATGCAGGAAAATCTGGAGATACCTATCCCACAACATTTCATAAGTGAATACAGCAAAGACGTAAAGGAACGTAAAGAGATGGTCACAAACATCCTGAAAACCGTGGCGATCACTGAACGCCCACAAGTATGTTTTCCTCTACCATTTAAGACCATTCACTTTGATTATTACATTATTTCTTATGTCAAATGATTAATATGAAGGAAATGAGTCAAGAAGAAGCTGTGAGGATCATTCAAATTGAGGAGAGAGCGCGTCAAGGACGACTGAGGGCCAAGTTGAACCAAGAAAGCATAAATATAAACCAAATGCACAGAAGCAAAGATCAAAAGGTTCTGGACCCTGCACTGGCCGTCGTCAGCATCCAGAAGGTAACCATCTCAGTGCAATTCAATTTTTATCTACTGTTAATTTCAGTAAAATACAATGTAAATCTTTTACAGTTCTGGAGAGGCTTTGTGGAAAGAAAGAAAACACAGATTGCCAGAGAGCAGGAGGAGATTCTTTTGGGAATGGTAAGAGTTTTATTCTATATTTTTAACATATTATCTGTTATTCAAAAGGCTGAACGATCTCATATCTTTTTCTGTTTCAGGCCATGGACCCTAAATATTATACAAAACTTCCCTCAGAAATCACAGCTCTAGAAAACGAGGTTCAGACGCGGATCAAACAAAAAGAGTATGAGGAAGACTATCAGAAGTCCATCGTTGCCGTCAAAAGCCAACTCAAAGATGTGGAAGGGCAGGACATCAGCCAAACTATGAAAGACCAAATCAGACAATGGTTTTTCGAATGCCGGTGCGTTGTTCATCTTTGTCTCTCACTCATGGGTATATAATGTCCGTCATGTCTTCAATACTTCTCCAGAGACGCAACAGGTACATTTCCAGATTACCCAGACGACGAAGAAGGAGGATCTGCACTGATTTTTACTGAGAAAAACCCACAACAAGTAAAACATTCTCAAGTAAATTTCATACGCTTTTTGGCTTTATGAATCATTTTACTGTGTGTGTTTTAGTTGATGGAAGAAATTGCTGCAAAGGAAGAGGAGGAAGCTAACGCCAAACCAAAAGGCAAAGAGGAGAAGGGGAAAAAGGACAAGGGCAAAGCTGTAGAAGATGTAATGGCCAACAGTTGTGGTGAAGAAACTGGAAGGATTGAAAATGTATTTATTTCGTGTTATTTGTTGCTTCTGTGTTCTAGGAAGAGGAGGAGGGGCTGAAAATGCTGCCATCTGCTTTTTTGGCCGACCTGGTTGTAGGCAACAAAATGTTCGACGGTATGTTCACAATGCAATTCAATTCCATTTATTTGTATTGGAAAAGCAAGTTTATTTGTATAGCAATTCATACACAGGGCAACTCAAAGTGGTCACACAAGGAATTTAAATCTTAAATAACACAATCCTTCAGTTGTATGCACAGCTAAAAATAACTGTTATTAACCTGGATTTAAACATTGTCAAAGAAGAAGCCTGTTTCACATTTTCAGCCCTAATCATCTCAGAGGACTTTACAAAGTTGTCACTACTTCAAAAACAGATCAGAGAATCAAACCGTTAAAACACAGAAAATGCAGTAAAACAAATACATTGGTCTGTATGAAGCGAGATGACCACTGGCTATAAATATGAAGAATTGGCTATGAATGATTGCCATGGTAACTGAAACTCTCATCATATCGTTCATCCAGATTATTGGAGAAATCGCGACGAATCCAAAAACTATATTCAAAAGCACGTTGTGGAACTGATCAAAGAAGAGAAAAGGAGAGAAATAGAAGCGGAGGTTCGCCTGCAGGTGACAGAGCCGCTCTTTAAACGACTGTTGTTGTATTCTGACTCGTTTGTTATAAAAACTACTTTTGTATTTTCAGGTGGACGAGCAGATGCGACAGGAGCTGGCTGAATGGAAGCTCTCTGTGGACAAAGAGAAACTCGGTAAAGCCAAAGCTAACGCCAAGGTCAGTGTCTGTTTCTTTTAGTAAAAATGTGTAAAAAGGACGTATGATTCGAATTATAAATGTTGATGTTTAGAAAAAGAAAGGCTCCAAGAGTGGGAAAAAGAAGAAAAAGGAGAAGGATCTCACTGCGGACCGGTGACCCACTCCACTCATTTACTTTACTATTTCACCTCTTTTAAATCCAGATTCTAATTCATCACTAACTACTGTCTTTTATGTGTATATCTGTTAGCACTCTAGAATCTCTGTGTAAAGAGCTGGCAGAACAAGGCCTTTTGAAACAACCGGATGAGGTCAGAATGAAAGACTTTTTAGGTAACGACTAAATATGAACTATCACAATACGTTTTAGTTTTAGCCAGTATTATACAAAGAAGGCCCTCTGTTGTAACTATGCACTTGTGGACTCTCAGGGGACTACAGTTATCTGGGCACCACACTGAGGCAGAATGACATCGAGCCCATGCCGTCTTTGTCAGATGTGCGTCAGGTTTTGTCTCTTTATGCCGTTCTTCCTTTAGGTAAGTCCCTGGATTCATGCTAATGTAATGTAAGTGCTTTGTCAGTATTGATATTCTGCTTAATGTCCTCAGGCTCTCAGTTTGTCCATGAAAGAGCTCCGTTGATAAAAGCCATCTTGTTGGCCGGCCCAGCAGGCGTGGGCAAGAAGATGCTGGTGCATGCGGTCTGTCAGGAAACAGGAGCAAACTTATTTGATCTGTCTCCGCTCAACACGGCAGGGAAGTACCCGGGCAAGAGCGGAGCCGCAATGATGCTCCACATGGTGTTCAAGGTAACATGACAAAGTACCACAACAATACTGGATCATAGACGCACAATAATGAACGATTATGTGTATTTATATTCTGCAATTGTATTCCGATTTCATTTGATATTCATATTTTCCCTTGTCTTTTTATACAAATGTCTATACAGGTAGCACGGTTACTACAGCCGTCTGTTATTTGGATTGGA
This sequence comes from Pomatoschistus microps, assembly GCA_029875035.1. Classification (NCBI taxonomy): domain Eukaryota; kingdom Metazoa; phylum Chordata; class Actinopteri; order Gobiiformes; family Gobiidae; genus Pomatoschistus; species Pomatoschistus microps. Next base: position 4,181 of record JAPMNZ010825760.1, on the reverse strand, counting down.
GATGCAGAAAAAATGTTTTACAAAAAGGTTCCAAAAGAAGAAAGAGAGGTGACTCCCGCGATGAGAGAGGTGAATGCTTCTGATGCTCGTAGATGACGTGTCTTCTGTTTTAAAGCTCGACCCCAAACGCCTGAAGAAAGACCTGCCTAAAGCTCTGAAGTTAATCAAAGGAGAAGATCGAGTGCTTATCATCGGAACGACCAACGACCCTCTGAGCGCCGACATCAAAGGACTGTGTAAAATGTACAGCAAAATCCTGCTGATTCCCCGACCGGATTATGGCTCTCGATTCAGTGAGAAAGATATACTCTATTACAAACTGTTTTCAATGTGATGTTAATGTTAAATGTCATGTCCTTGATTTAGTCTTGTGGAAGCAGCTCATTCAGAAACATGGAGGGAAACTGACCAAAGCCCTGAATCTGAGTTCACTGTCCAAGATTTCTGACGGTTTCACTGCTGGTCACATCGTCAAAGTGATACAGACAGTTATTACCAAGAGACGCATCCTTCAACAAGCTCAGATCCCACTGACAGCGATGGAGTTCATTGAGCCATTGGCCAAACTTGAGCCAGTATTTCAGGAGGAAGAAGAGGCTCTCAAGGTCTTCTATAAGTATTTTTATATAAACAACTGTATGAATGCAGTTGGTTCATTGTGAGTGACGTTTATTGTATTACAGGGCTGGTATGCAAAGACTCCACTTGGGAAGAAACGTATTAAAGCTGCCACAGGACAGGACGAGGAGGAGGCTTCAGCTAAACCTGCTAAAGGCAAAGACGCTAAAAAGAAAGGGAAATAAAAGTGTCTTGTATGTTCAATCCAATCCATTTTATTTACACTCTTTCATGAGATCTGAGGAAACACATATTTCCTCATTCTGTGTTTGGTCAAGAGGAGCTTTTAAGACTTTTCAAGACTTTTCATGCCAAATATTTCAAATGTAATGCCAGAAATTAGGTATTTTTGTATGGATTCAGATGAGGCCAATTTCAAAAGTGCAAAGAGTAAAAGAGCTGGGGAACCTAACTTAAAGAAAAGCAGATCACAAAAGGTCGTCTTTGTCATATTAGAAAACATTCAATATTTTTGGGCTGAAGCTGGTTGGAATTCTAGTTTTAACTTGTATGTTTTGCATGTTTTTTCGGCCTCTGTCACATCTTTAGATCAGCATTTTCAGAAAGAAACGTGAAAAAAAAGCACCACCACTACCACTATGAACTCTGTCAAATAGTGATGCACAAAGCTCTTTCCCACAAATGCAGAATATTCAAATAAGACGTAGAGTCAGACACAATGTTGCAGTCTCTCTATGTTGACACAAACAACATGGATAATTTCTGAACCAAAGTTTGATACCCCAACTTTAAATATGCTATAATAAGATAAATGGGTGGGGAAATGTTAGTCCTGCAGCACACAGAATACAGAAATAAGTAGCTGTGAATGCTTCATAATACTACGGATTCAAACAGTAATATACATATTCTATCAACATTGTATTAATAGTATTCATTGTCATCATTTTGCTAAAGCTAGAGAATTAATGCTTCTTTATTATGCTATAGTTTGAGATGTTATTTATTTTCAGTATAAAGTTAATTTATCTTGTCATGTGTGCTCCTCATTCTTACTGTTCTGCAACCAGTGATGCACCCATAGACTGTATATTAGATAAGATACACTTTATTGATCTCACACAGGATAAATTTACAATATATTAATGCAACACTGAAACTTCCTAATTTTTTTTTTTTAAATCTCATAATATTCATCATCATCGTATAACTATGAATAAAATTCTGTTTCACATTTTTGCTTGCCTGGGTGCTTGTGTTTTTCTTTTTATCCTAAGATCTGGCAACCCCGTACGTCACATGCAGGAAGACAACTTGTTGGCGGGTAACTTGCAGCGTGACACTTCATCCAGCAGTTAAACAGCATCAAAACAAACGCACAGTAACAACAACAGCTGTCCGACATGGCGACGTCCTCTGTGTCTAAAGGCTGTTTCGTCTTCAAACCCAGCAGCAAAAAGCGGAAACTTGCCGACATTGGCGATCACTTCATGCGCGGCTGTGAGGAGAAAGACGGGAGCGCGCTACGGTACAACTTATTTAAGCAGCTTTGGGACCAGATCCTCAAAGACACCGAGTCCTTACAAGACGATCTCAACAGAAACATACTGGACAGCCTTTTGGACTTCACCAGAAAATGCTGTGACAAGAAACTGGACGACTGGGCTGCGCAGATGCGAGCCAGCGAGATCCCCACCGCGGCTCTCATGCTGGGCGTCAATGTGCCAGACCACGACATGACCTTCCACAGCTTGTCCGAGCTCCTGCGTGCGTCTGTCAGCCCGTACGTGGCCTCTCTGCACGCAAAAGAATGTGGAGCTTTGAAACACCTTCTCAAACGAGTCCTTGAACGCGTCATGGATGGAGAAGTGGACGTGGACGACGAGGAAGACGCAGAGACAGACGCCGTGCAGGTCAACACACGCGTGCAATGTTCGTTCAACGTACTTTGCGAATGGTACAAGGCGAAAACCAAGAAGTCAAAAGACCAATCTGTGCATAGACCTCCTGTTGTGGTCTTGTTTAAAGATCTGGAGGCGTTTAACCCAAAAGTTTTGCAGGAATTTATAATTATCTGCAGCCGCTATGTGGAACAGCTCCCTCTGGTGTTCATTTTCGGCATCGCCACGTCTCCCAGCACGATCCAAAACATGTTGCCTCACTCAGTCTCGTCTCTCCTGTGCATAGAGCTGTTCCATTCCCTCTCATGCACGCAGCACCTCGCCACAGTCATTGATAAGTTAATCTTGACCTCACGTTTCCCGTTCAAGCTCGGAGCCAAAGTCATGCAAGTCCTGGTAAGCATATTCCTCTACCACGACTTCTCCGTGCGTAACTTTATCAAGGGCGTGCAGGTGGCTTTACTGGAGCACTTTCATTCGCAACCTCTCAGTGTGCTGTGTTGTGATGAAAAAGTGGCCATGGATCTTATCGTACACCTTCGTAAAAAAGATCTGGAAAGGATACGAGAACTGCCCTCACTTAAAAGTCACGTTGAAGCAATGAAAGACGCGAAAAGGGCAGATCTGCTTATGAGCAATGACGCCAGCTTGAAAGAGGAATGCAAAACTCTAATAAAATCTCTTCACACGTATCACACTAACTACTACCCGGTTTTGAAATGCCTGCATGCCCTGACGTCAGGCCTGCCACGTTATCCTCTGGGGAAGCAGATACGTGAGTTGCATTTGATTTGTTTGGAGAACAGCGTGTGGGAGAGTGAGGACTACCAGACGGCCATGAAGCTGCTGAAGATGCTGTCCAAAGAGGAGCTGGAGGCAGGGATGGAGAGGTGCGTGGAGGCGCTGAAGCAGGAGCAGGAGGAGGAGGAGGAGGAGTCCACGAGTATGAGGAGTGCACTGGAGAGACTGCAAGAGCTGCTGTCCCTCATGAGAGGCCTGGATCTGTGTGCAGATGTGGTCCCAGTCACAGAGGTAAAGGACAGATGTGTAGAATATATGGTTAAGATTTCAAATTTCAGTGTTGCATCATCGGTTACAGAACAGTAGGAATAAGGAGCGCACAACATAAATGAACAAAATGAATAACTATACTGCATAAAATATCGTAAATTAATACAATCTCTAGCATTAGCATGATGAGGAAGCAAGAATTAAGTACAAACAAGGCGGTGCCACACTTATCACAAATAATGCAACACTGAAATTTCCCCACTGTGAGATAATTAAAGGATCTCTTCATTCTAGAGCAACTCACAGAGCAGTCGATTTGATGGCTTTTAGTTTTGGACGTGTCATTACTCCGCTTATGTACATTATTGGTCTTCACAACTAACTTTTTTCTGTTTCTACACTTTGTTGATTTCTATGTCATTATATTTATGAAATTATCTCAATCCGGGACTGATCCAAGAATGGTTCAGACTCAGAGCAATCTTGTTGCAAGTGCTTGTCACCATAGCAACATGGCTACAATTTAATTTACATATTTGAGTGTAAGCTACTTCTGTAAAAATGTAAGAAAAATGTTTGTACTTGATAAACAAAAAATATGTACAGAAGGAAAGGAGAGGGAAAACAAGATAAAGATTTAGAGTTCAAGAATCATGGACAGATAAATGTTTTTGATAATTTATTGTGAGG
>JAPMNZ010825534.1:0-10258 GCA_029875035.1 Pomatoschistus microps | reverse complement strand
TCTCAGTTCTGGCTCCATCGCCTTGTTCTGTTTCTTGCACCATAATCCCCGCAGGGTCTGTGGAGGCCCTAAATAATGCACATGGAGTGAAGGCCTTATAGGCGCTGTATGATGGATCACAGGGCTCTTTTTGGCGCTGCGCATTCTTGGTGCTCTTGAAGATTATTTATCATGTTCATAATGACACTGCTCTCAGGTGAACCTCCACATGTCTATATTTGTATCAGACAGAACCATTTCTCCCTTCACTCCCAGAGCTGACGTCACGGCTCAAGTAGGTCACATGCCTTTGTCTGGGATTTATACACAAACCACATCATTCACGTTATCTCTTTGTTCTCGTTTACGAACGAGAACAGGTAGTTTTTTGTAGAGATGTTGCGCAATAAATGGAGTTTTGTTTAGGTAAAATGTGTAAATGAAATGAAATCTAAAATCTAAAAAACAGACGGACACAGAGGTTGTATGGAATGTTAAGTCCTAAATGGAGAGAATAATCCTCTCAATATACAGAGCATTTAGTTTAATTCTTCTAATCTCAACATGAAGTGATATTTATTATTTAAGTCTGAAAAGCTGATGTGAGGCCAAAAAATACATGCACGTGATAACCAGGGATAGAACCAAACAGTTTTGAGAGCGAGGAACAACTTTTTGAAAGTTACCCCAGTTTTAAACTTCTATCCTGAGGAGCAATCTAACAGATCACTGGCGCCACCTGCAGGAAGCTGATCTGAAGACCACAGATACATGACAAACTAGTGGGAACCAGACTGATTTCAGAGATACTGACTAGAAACATTGTAATATTATGTCCTGTTTGTGTTTTAAAATGAGTTTACTCTTATAGAGTGGACTGGATACGGAGTACCTCAATGTCTTGGTCTCATAACAGGCTCTACCTGCTGAGGAGGGCAGGTCTGTTGGAGTGCAGGGGCAACTCCTGAGGCCAGCAGCATCACAAGGAGAGACAGAAAGAATCTATGCTGCAGGTCGGGGACAGGAGGCCCCTGGATAAGCTAACATAAGCTAACATACTGAACCTGCTGTTCTGGAGCAGCTTCACTGACACCATCCTTCAGAGTCAAATCTAACCACCCAACATTCATTCAGCTGTGAGAAGATATCTAATGTATTTAAACTAAATACAGAGGTCCACTTTACATGTATACTTTAGTGTAGAAGAAGAAACAAAGTCACAGACATAGAATTGACAAAGATCACGGTAATATACACAAGTCAATCATTGATCATTAAACCCAAGAGTTCAGTTTGTCATTACACTCCTGTGGTAACCCAAACTGCTGTAATGGCACACGCTCGGGCATCAAGTCTCATCATGAGATTGTAAGTAAACTGGCTTGGCCTGCTTTCTTAGGCGCTGTTGAGCACGCAGCATTCTGCCCTTCTGGGTCGCCAGTCCTAATGGAGGCAGATATGTCTGGGGAAGAAGAAAATACAGTTAATTCCCTACATATGCTTTCATAAATGCTGCACAGTCATGAAGGCACCTACAGCTCTTGGATATGGGTTTCTATAGTGAAGACCTTAGTGAGGAAAGAAAAAAACTGTGGTTAGTTTGTCCAGGAAATAATGTACAAAATGTCATCAGTCTTTGCCTCACCAATTTCTATCCGCGCTTCACATTCATCTATGCATCTATTTATCGATTCAGGGTTTGACAACTGATGAAATAGTAAAGTCCAGATTAGTTTGTTAACAAAACAAAACCTTTTTGATAAAATGAAAATAATAATAACTCACCTGTTGGTTTTGTCTAAACAACATGCGAGCTTCTTGAATAATGTACTTCTTCTCTGTGTCTGTGTCCATTGCAACACCACTTTGTGCCTGCCAAGCTCTGGCAACTCGAAATATGCGTTTGTAAAGAGACAATACAGACTTTTGGGTAGAGGACGTCATGGGATGTTATTCTGAGAAGATAAAGAGAGATTTAATTCAATTCCACAAATTATTACTAGCAGTATTTAATGAAGCATTTTCCAGATCAGCGAAGAAAGACACAACATTGGGCTCCAGACTACATTTCCCAGGAGACCGTATGTTTCAGGGACACAGATGAGGATTTAGAGGCACATTGTTGTTCGCACATGTTCTCGTGATGAACGAGTACAAAAAAGACAAAAGCAAACAGCTTGGATGGACTTGTCTGAAGTGAACATTTCACATAAAATACTGCATATGATTCACAGAAGCACGTATTAAATCTACTTCTGCACTCACTAGTTGTATTTAACTAAAATCTTTACTGAACAATATACATATTTGATTGTCACAGCCAGTAGTATTACATTACTATTTTTGTCTGATTACTGAGTTACTTAAAAGATACAGAACCAATACAGCGGATTCCCTTCCTTCTAAAATGCTGGTGTGTATTGTGACCCTGAAGATAAACAAACACACTATCCCACATTCCACAGATTCAGAAATACAAGTGAAGTGGCTCTATTCCACCTCCATTCGAAGTGCTTTATATCAAGGAACCACTGACTCTCCCAATTTCCCACACACGGTAATACAATGGAGACAAGACAAAGGACAAAGCAACAGCTGTATGATTATAGTACCCCTGTTTTTGGTGCCAAGCCCTAGACTGTAAATAGTATATACTGGTCCTACTGTTTTTCATGAGGCACAATGCTAGCCTTGCAGAAAGGTTCAACTCCTGGAAGGCACAGTTCCTTCTTCCAACATAGAAAGTCTGAAGTTATTCCAGAGGATATCTCAAAATGTAAAACGCGTTTTATTGATTTAACTTCTTAAGTAAACGTGTGTGTGTGTTTTACTGTAAATTAATTCTATATGAATGTTCTCAACGTGGTTGAATCAAACAAGGGCTAGTTTCCCAGGCCCATACATGTACGGTCCATGTTCTGCCCATGGAGATCTATCTATTTCGTTAAATAACACTTTTCCCTGTGTCGCATGTCTATGACGTTTCTCTTTAGAAAGGTCGAAAACTACAAACACAAACCGTAACAGAGCTATAGATCCATGAGTGAACCATGACTTTACACTCCAAGTACAAACACATGCCTCCAGCTGGGCTGTTGTTGTAGTAACTGAGAAAATATGATAAAGAGTACTTTGAGGGAATCTCGTTCATTGATCAAATTTAATTCATCAGAATATTATCTAATATGTTGTAGCTAGCGTTAATGCTAACATGTAGCTCGTTATTAACCACTAACTAACAACAGCTATAATATTATAATTTCTACTATTATAATTACTAATCACTATAGTCATAATCACAATAATAATACAGCTCAAGATGAATCCCACCGAAATGTAGATCAGCTGCTGTCTGCTCGGAGGTGAGAGGAAGTGATGCAGGAAAATGCCCAAAATGTAGCTTCAGTCAAAGACTGAAAGAGGAAGCACAAAGAGCAGCTTTACTGAAACTCATGGTTTTAACCCAAATTCATGCGCGAAGAGAATATAGTATATCTGTCCATTCATTCGGCGACTGTAAGGGGCTGGCGTGGTTTTTCTTCAGAATGCTGAGAATCTGAGGAATAAGGAAGTTTCCGGATAGCTTATGGTGGCTAACACTCCGAGTTAAACCAAACCCGAGACTTTTTCAGTTCTTTTTCTGCCTTCATCCTGATGAAGTTACTGTTCACTGAGGGGCCTGGTGTCTGGGAGAGATGTGCTTCGTACCTGGCAAAGCAGGACACGCAGAACAGGTAGAAAGTACAACTGTATCATGAATGTGTGTTTGTTCGAAGGAGCTAGCTTAGCCCATGGCTAACTTTGGGTAAAGCTAAGCTTGCGTTAGCCGTGTCGACATCAGAGCGAAACGATGTTTATCTGTTTTGGTAAATATTACACTTTTTAGCGACAATACCGAGTCCCTGTAGTTGAATTTATTGAACACATCTGTAGGACGCTAGCATTATTTACAACAAAGCCAACCAGATGTTTTTGTCCTGGTTTAGCCTCATAAGAATATATTGGATTCACAAATCTAGTCGCATTCTTTTATAAAGTGAAAGTTTCTTGTAAAAATGTGTTTTACAGATTTGGATCGTAAGCGAATTGTATAATTTGCAAATTTTGTTAATGTTTATTTTATTTTTATATGTTTTAAACACATCGAAATTGATAAGTAAAGCTGCATCTTTAATCAAAAATGTGTGTTACAAATAATGATAATGTAATAAACATTATGTGTTGTCATTGATTATGTTAAATGTTTAAAAACAGCAGCTATACACAGGGTATCAGGTGAATGGTATCGTTTTCTGCTTATATGACGTTAATATAATGATGTTCTTTGCAGCAGTACAGACGTCAAGGTCGCACTAATGGAAAAGAATAAAGCTTTGGTCTGAGGTGCTCCTAGTAAGTATTGAACCCATTATTCAAACTATTGCTGCTGTTTTACTCAGTCAGTGCCATTCTCTGCTTGTTTTGTTTTTATATGATTTGCTAATCTGAGTGGTATTTGATTTAAATAACAAATCTCTCCATTCTTTAAATCAGGACTGAGGGCATGTTGAGACGTCTCGCCAGGCCAGAGCTGAGGCGTTTAGGTGGCTTGGGTGGGGACTGAAGGAGTGGAGGAACTACAGAAAAGGGACCAGGCAGAAAGACATGGGCCAGTGTGTCACCAAGTGTAAGAATCCAACATCTTCACTCGGCAGCAAGAGTGGAGACAAGGAAGGTGGTTCCAAATCCCACAAAAAAGGTGGCTGTGCCATAGGTTTTGGAAGCCACAAAGAAGAGTCCATTGCTCCAAGTGGCAAAGGCAACAACGAGTTATCAAATGGAACCAAGGCTTTGGAGGTGACAGTGGAGACGCCTGTCATCCCGTCAGTGATGGGAGAAGCACGAAAAGAGGAGCCCCTTGAAGGTGGGCTCTCGATGAGACGTATCGACAAACTGTTTTCCTGCTACAAGGATGACCAGGAAGATGCTATTCTGGAAGAGGGCATGGAAAGATTCTGCAATGACTTGTGCGTAGATCCTGCAGAATTTCGAGTGTTGGTTCTTGCTTGGAAGTTTCAAGCAGCCACTATGTGCAAGTTTACACGGTAAGACTATCAATATAATACTTTTGTGATTTATAATATTTTGTGTGTAGTAGAAAATGGCAGGAATGTACATTATTGTTCTGTCTTAAATGGTTCCTAAGTAAAGTTTCAAAGTGCAAAACAAAGAAGTGGAACTGAGATTAATTTAATATTATTTATTGTATAATATTTATTTTATATGATTATTATTATTTATGAGTTTACAAACTGTACATACATTTCACATAAAAAACAACAAATAGTATTCAGAATAACAGGTTTTTACTAAACTTTTTTGTTGCAGAGAACATAATTTAAAGTGTGTTGGAATATTGTTTTGTGTTTTATTGGTCACTCCAATCCCCCAATGTTCTGAAACTTTTAACCCTTGTGCTACTCTCGGGTCAAAATGACCACCACAGTGATTAAAAGTAGAATAAAGAAGGTCCTAAACGACCCAGAGCTGGTCAAGTTAGGAAAAATCATCAAAATTCATCTAAAAAAAGAAAACCCTTTAGGGTATTTTTTTGATCACTGAGGATTGCACAAAGGTCTGATATCTGCATTTGTGACGTTCTCTTCATTGTGTCGATAATTTAAATAGGAATTTATATAACAATGCATGTTTTAATCATATCCTGAATGTGTTCAGAAAAAGCTGAATTCTGATTAATTGATCGTTTGTTGTTGTCCTTTTTATTTTTCCAGGAAGGAGTTTGTTGATGGTTGTAAGGCCATCCAAGCTGACAGTCTTGAAGGCATCTGCTCACGCTTCTCCTTCATGCTGCTCGAGGCTCAGGGAGAGGAGAACTTCAAGGACCTGTATAGATTTACTTTTCAGTTTGGATTGGACGCAGAGGAAGGCCAGCGATCTTTGCAGCGGGATATTGCCATTGCTTTGTGGCGTCTGGTTTTTACGCAGGACACACCTGCTATTCTAGAGCGCTGGCTGGACTTCCTGGCCGAGAATCCGTCAGGTATTCGTGGCATTTCCAGAGACACGTGGAACATGTTCCTTAATTTTACACAAGCAATTGGGCCGGATCTGACCAACTACAGTGAAGATGAGGCTTGGCCCAGTCTCTTTGACACGTTTGTAGAATGGGAATTGGAACATAGAAAAAAATCAAAGGAACAGGCGTTGATGACAGACGAGGACGAGGAAAGATGCACTGAGACAGAATGCTCTCCCACAACAGACAGACTGGCAACAGAGGGAAGCCGCGGCTCACAGACGTGGGGGGGTCACTAATGGAAATATGGGATGTTGGCATCTTTGAAATGGGGAACTAAGAATATGACCTATAAATGAATTATCTGTGAATCATTGGGCTCATTCTAGTATTATCATCTCCACTGTCCTCTCCTCATTTCTGTAGAGCTGGGATACTTGCTTTGCAAAAATGTATTGTTTTTTCAAAGGGCTCTTAAAACTTTTGTTTTAAGCACTTCTATTTATTGTTTTTAATTTTGGTATTCAAGTAAATGAACCATGAGTCAATTTTTAACATGTATTTACCTACCATAATCTAGTTTGGTATCGAAACATGCAACTGACAGACACCCTCTTCCTTTATCCCACCCAGTTACCGGTCATTTGCATATTTGTGTAGTGCAAGGAGTAGCTTTGAAGAAAAAAGGGAAATTGAATGATGTCTGCAAAGAATATTTTCTATGGTTAGGTGAAGATCACCTTTTTAATGCCTTTGCTGTGCTCTGAGGATACATTGGATACACTTGTGTTTTCACAGGTGTTCCTCTTAAAATGCAATCAGTAATGTGTTCTTGGACACTTATTATTGGAACCTACAGTTATTAAAACTATGTATCAACAAATGATTTTAGATGAAAGTCTTAAAACACTGAATATCAGCGTTTATGTTTTAACACACCAGCCCTTCAGAGTTTACATGAGTCCCTGAAGTCAACAGCTTTGCTCGAAAAGCAACAACTTCACCAGAATTCTGGAGGTGCTTCACTGTAAATTTATTTATCCCGATCCCTTTTATATCTGTTGGGAACATAATGTACTCTCCAAACGCTGTTATTTGGAATTGGGGCTTGAAATAAATCTGCACATCTTTCCTATTAAAATGTGTGCGCACCTCACAAGTACTGATGGCTGCTGCTAGTTATGATTGCACAAAAACCTAATGGCATGCTCAGTTGCTATACCTGCAACACTTTGCTGAGAGATTGATATCAACTGCTTTGTTTTTTTTCCATTTCAAACTATCCGGATAGTAGAATAAAGTATGGCTTAGCATTTTGGGATGAAAGCGTGGATGATAGTTACTTTGACTCTTGTCATATAGGTTCTGTGTGGAAGATGGTTGGACAATGCCTGTCGGGTTCACACTTACCTAAATTACTTCTGAGTTCTGACCCCTTATCTTTTTATATAAAATGTATTGATTTATAATAAATAAAACAGTGTTCGGATTGTGTATTCAATTCTTTGTTTTAAGGATTATTAACAGTTTTTCGTGTGCTTTTACATCGTTATAGCGTTGGATTTTAAGTCATGGGTGAGGGGGGTGCTTTGCAATCAGTGATCCAACAGTGCAGACAATGACTAGTGATAAGTAAATTCATATTATTGTATATTGAATACGTTTGCTTATTGGTTACCCACCTGTTCTGATAATGATTCAGTACTTTACCTGGTATTATTACTGGATTATAGCAAATCCCTTCATCTGATGTTTCCGTCTTTCACTAGTCACTTTACCTGCCACTATTATTACTAATGTTTATCCTGGAGTGGTCATAGTCTCTGCTGCTAAAATACATTATCTGTAAATACCTCCGAAACAAGTGCAATTATAGATCCAGATTTCATTTTATTTTATTTTGTCATCTAATATCTTGAATAGACCCTGTTTGATGTGTGCAATTTGACTGTTCTAATTTCCTTCTTTTCTTTTCTGTTGTAATGTGCGCGACGATGGCACTGAAATCTCCCCACTGTGGCACGAATAAAGGAATATCTTCTCTTATCTAATGTTATTGTTGCTGCACACTTCCGGTGGCCTGCAGATGCTGCTCTCTGATTGGTCCGCTGCCAGCCTGGTTACCAACCAACACTGCACATGAGAGAGCGCAGACAGCAAGGACCTGGAGATGGCCCATCGCTCAGAGATTATGGAAGAAGGTAGCATCCAGTTCAACGTGTGTCATCCTTGAACATGACTGAATATGCAATGCCTAGCTAATCTAACTACTATCTTGTGTTGCTATTGGCTGAAGTTACTACGAGCTAGCATGAGGCTAACGTGCTGTAGCATGTTTGTTATGGTTATCTCGGCGTCTGCTAGCCCTCAGAACTGCCTTACTTGATCTAATTACCAGTTTTGCTTGTTTATTGTGTCCCATGGTGTTTTATGGTTAATTGTTCTGAGGAACTGACTACAAACAGTTAAAAACGTTACAACGCCACTCATAACATGTTATTAACGCAGATGAGTTTAATTCACTAAAACACAAAGGTCTTCTATTGGAGCTTCAGCTGGATGTGAGAATCTCTAATGCATCAGTGGTTTGTCACTGTTATTGGTCACTGTCTACTCACTTTCATAGTGATGCTTTTGGAAACATCTGTATTTTTATTTACAGTAAGTATTCATTACTGAAGACTTGGGATGAGCTTCCATAACGTCTCTCAATGGACAACAAGGTAAGGGCCATTTCATTTGTCATATCTCTATCTAACATATTTAAAACTGGGTGTTCAATTCCTTCTTTTCAACGTTCTGTAGCTCTTATTCCTGTGTCAGGAACTGGGCAGATGCCCTCTTGCCCTAGAGTAGTTGACTGGTCGCAAAACTAAAGACCAAGTAAGGGCTCTGGTCCTATGTTTCTGTTTGTGTTTGCGCCTTGCATGAACAAATCTGTCTGTGGAACTGCTACAGTCCTGTCTTTGTCTTGTAATGAACAGTGAGTCGTGCCACCACTTTATCTGTTATATCGTTTAAAAGACTAAACATATCTTTATGACTGAGGGCCCATGTAACAGGTCTGAGGCACTTTGACTAAAATATCAGTTCTTTATAGAGACAAATCCTGTAAATCTCAGCTGTGTTCTATGCACACAGCAAAAATCTTGATAATATCTTATTGTGAGAATTCTTTTATGAAAATATTTTATTTTTCAATTCAAACAGAGAAGATTTTTCCCTCATTTTAGGTAAAAACTAGAAAAGTGCAAATCTCCCTCATGAGCTACAGTTTCTTTAAAAAGTCCAGAAAGTGATTTTGCTCACAACCAAACAGTGGTAACTCTTCCTCCTGGGCAGGAGTCATAAACAGAACATTTTACACTAGATCTTTCTGTTAAACTGTCCACAACGTCATCCCTGAAGATCAACTTTTTAACTCTTTTCTGCATCTGTTTTATATACAATCTGTTGGACACTCAAAGACGCTTCACATGGCATTATTTAGTCACTCTGTTCACTGTGGCAAACTGTAGCCACAGCTGCCCTGGGGCTGATAGTGAGTAGCAGTGCCTCTGATCACAAACGATCATTTCCACTCATACTAGGACTCAACAATTGTCTCTGGCATCTTAATACAGCAGTCTCCCATCCCAGTACATCCAGGTCTGCACTTCTTAGCTAATATTTGGCTTGAACAGACTTAGAATATTTCTATATAATACGATACGTGCACTCGGAGAGCACATACCCCGCCAACACAACAGCTCATCGTCCACTCGTCAAATTTCAGCTAAATCCGTCTAAATGCTGCTGTTGTCAGGGAAAAATCTCGTCATTAATTTTTCAAGGTCGGGACGTAGAGTGCATCTGTTTGCTTTTGTTGCATCCCTCAACAACGTGTGACATGTTCGAGTGGTTGGTCCAGTGGCATGAATATCGTGAAGAGGACGTGAAACATGCATGACACGCTTATGTACAGTATGTGTGTTCTACGTCTGCTCCGAAGAGTCAGTGATGTTCTGATCCTCTGTTTATGAAGGAGAATAAGCTGTGCCAAGGAGGGAGGGCGGCCTCTGCTGTGGATGACACTCTGGATGAATATTTAATTGCCCTTCAGCACAAAAACAGGTGAGGTGTGAAGACAAGCTGTGAAGTGGAGCTTGGATTACACTCAGAGGTGTTCGTTTCCTCTAAACTTCAGACATAAAATTAGAGCAGATTGTGGTTCTTTCTTATCCAAGGCTCAGGCCCCGTTTATACTGACGCGCTGCGCAGATG
>JAPMNZ010825319.1:0-14136 GCA_029875035.1 Pomatoschistus microps | reverse complement strand
GAACAGACTCAGTGCCTTGTCTGGAGAGTTGCAAATTCAGCTTCCACATTTTGTCTGGCATTTGTTAATTTGACTGGTCCTCTGGCCTTTTTATGGTTTTAAACTATTCAGGGGAGAAAAAAGCATGGCCACAATGCTGTTACAAATTAAATGTTTAACACTGTAACACAGATGAGAATATGCAAGGGCATTGGACCTGTCCAGATTTCACTGTGTAACTAAATAACTTTTAAAAGTTGTGATTGATTTTTACCATATGAATAGGACTGAAAATAGGATACGTTATTCAATAATGTGGCTTGTCTCTTGTAAGGGATATAAGTCACACGGTTACAGTTACTGGAGTTTTTACTGAGCACATAATTTAATACAAGATCAATTCAGCTGGTTTAGGAAATGTGTCTGTGTGCAGCTATGAAGTGATTGTTACTGTGAGAGCCAGAATAACATGTAGTACAATGGAACTACCTGATCAAACACTAACCATAGACCTAATACATTATACGTCCTACATTTCCTCTGTAGAGATTTAATTACACACTTTCAATTTGTGCCTTACGTGCAATAAAAACACATTTTATTTTTTCATATACCATAAACATTGAGTCACCTTGTGTCATGTGACATGTCGTATTAGCAGTTTTAGGGATCTTTGCATTTGTAAACCCTTCAGAGGAAGATTGGTCAACCTAATTGTTATTAAACCCTTAAAACTATCAGTTTGTTTCTTGTCATTTGTGAAACTTTCTATACATTTGCTTCATATTTTCATACATCAGTTGACAATAGAATCCTTGAAGGAAGTATTTTGAGGGGGTGCTCTTTGCAGGCAGTGCAGAAGTAGGGGAACACACTTGTGGTGAGGATGTTTTGAAAGGTGTAAAGGGGTATTCGCTCTCCTGGCTCATAAAACACCACTTTGCTGCGGTCCATATCTACAACTATTCGGATGACTTGCGGCGGCTTGGTCATGGTCAGCGGCTCCCACGGTGCAGTGCAGGCCTTGTGCTCTCCATTGCGAAACCGTATTGTCCAGAATCCTCCCGCTGGCGTCAGAACGTGCTTACCCTTCCTGTTGATGGAGTCACTGGCCACGCCTATCACCCAATAGGTGTTGTCCTTTACCTCTACGTCCCAACTGTGGCGCCCAGAGGAGAAGCTCTCAGCACCCAACAACTCGGCACTGATGTCAAAGCGCTCTGGATTGTCTGGCAGCTTAAACATCTGAGTAGAGTTCTGGACAACTGTGAGGTCCTCTGACAGGATGAAGCAGCTGGCAGCCGTGTTGGGGTCAAGAACCACAGGATCTATGATGTAAAGAAATGCATGGTTGACACATTTTTACTTAATTCTATGAAAATGAATATGCTGTAGGTTTTGCAGAAACTAACTATGTTTTATGATGCGCTTCATCTTCTCCCATACTTTAAACTTCAAAGACCCCAAATGTTTGGCCACATCAATGAGGGACTCTGGGATCACCTGAGGCTCTAGTACAGTCCTCCATGTCCTGTGAAGGTATTGAAGAGTTTATTACTAATTCCTGTATAAAAAACATATTTTTGTTGTATTTACCTTTTGATTGTTTCTTTGTAGTTCTGGAGATACATTGGGAAACAAACTGATTAATTATTCCAGTTTCCATATTAAATTCAACAGTACATGGATAACAATGAATAGTACCTGGAGAAATGGGATGTCTTTGGCCATCATTTCCTGTTCCGCAACTTTAATAGTATTTGTTAATGATGCTATTTCATTGGTTATTTCTTCCATGTTCTGAGTTATCATTTGATTCTTTTGCTCTCTCTCGGTTTGTAGTGCCTGAAGTCGTGCAGCCTCTTGCTCTATGAGAAACTTATGAAGCGCTCCAAACTCTTCTTTGATCTGCGTTTCAGTGTGCTCGGCCTGGTTCTACAAGCACAAATGGTATGATCAATTTCTCCTGTCGACGTTTGCTCAATCAATGTCCAACTCCAGTTTACCTTGACATGCTCTGCCATCTCTTCACACACGTTTTGGGCCTTCCTGAAAGCCTTCAGCTTCTCCTTCAAAGGCATAAGAGCCGTTCTCAGTTCATCCTACAAAAGGAACAGACACAGAATCATCATTTAAGCTGTCAGCACAACAGGGTTCTCTCCAGCTGTCACATTCCCCTCAAAGACCCATAAAGACATGTTTGCATTACGAGCAAATGTGAGCACAAGCAGGAGGAGGATTTGATATCTAGGTTGCACAAACAAATTGCAGAGTTGATACGGGGATACAGCTTGGCTCCCACTTGGGGTTTTACTCAAAGCTGGGGTGCCTAACATGTAAATGTAACTATGTAATTATTTTGCTATCTATTACTAGTTTTCACATGGTTGTATTTTTGGCTTCCGTCACATCCATCGATCAGCTTTCTCAGACATAAAAATAAAAACGAGAGGACAACACTCATTCAGCCAATCAGCTCTCAGCCCAAAGCGTTCAATA
Organism: Pomatoschistus microps; assembly: GCA_029875035.1. Taxonomy (NCBI): domain Eukaryota; kingdom Metazoa; phylum Chordata; class Actinopteri; order Gobiiformes; family Gobiidae; genus Pomatoschistus; species Pomatoschistus microps. The sequence goes on along the minus strand of JAPMNZ010825319.1, from coordinate 11,658 downwards.
GTGCCTCAAAGAGATCTTCCAACAAGTTTACATAATATAACATGTTTTGACTTCACACACGTCTTATGTAACAAGATACATATAGCATATTGTGGTCTGATTTGTTCACAACATTATACTTTTAGAAGACAAAAATAAGGTATTCAAGGTTTCCCCGTATGAAATGACCCAGGAGCAAAGTGAATGTGACACCAAAGCAGGCTCTAGTTTCACGCCCCCAGAGACCGGTGCAGTGACATACCCAAAATATAGAGCTATTTTTGGGGGTAATAAATTGTGGCATACATCTTCACACATACCAAAATCAACATATGGATTAAGCTATTGTAAGGATACACAATAACACTGGCCATAACATGCCATCTAGATTAAAGTTGATTTCCTCCTTTTGCTAAGAATAAAAAAATGCTTAATATTGGACATCAAACGAACAATGTAGTATGTTTTGTATTCTCCAAAATATGATATGAATTGTAAAGCTGTATAGCTAATGTAAAGATAATTCTTCAAAATCATTCATGTGACGTGGATACAGTGCAACCCCAGAATTTTAACATAAACATAAAACATAAAGAGTAAAGACATATGATTTTTCTCACTCCCTTTAGTGATATCAATAATATTGGAATATTGGGCCAATGTACATCATTTAGATAGAAATTACCTCAAAACAAGTGAAGTTTTGAATTCTATTATATATGCTAAGAGCTGTCTATTGAAAGGCATGACTAAACTTACATTTTCCCAACGTAGTAAATTGATTTAAGGCTTACAGTGCGGGAAATAAATACTCAACAAATGTGACTGCTTTATGACTGACACATGACTCTCATATGTCCAAAATGAAAGTGCCACATACCAGTGCAACCAAGCTTTGTAACTCTAACGTCTTTGCCTTTTACCTTACAGTCCAGAGCTCCTTCCTCTGTGGGGTAAACCTTGTGTCCGGCATGCGTAGCCGATTTCCCACAAATTCCACAAATGGGCTGCAGATCTTCCACACAGAACAGGCTCAGCTTCTCCCCGTGCTCATTACACGCGTTTGGATCACTCTTTCGCCTCTCATCCTTGAGCTTCTCACAGGCCTTTTCCAGCGCACTGCTCACCACCAGCTGATCCATGGAGGACCGGTGCCAGCACTGCGGACAGTAGTGCGAATCCCCTTCTCCCTGGTTCTCAAAGCTGCGGGTCAGGCACACTTTACAGAATCTGTGCTTGCAGGTGAGCGCCACGGGCTGATTGAGAATGAGACCGCATACAGGACAGAAAAGGTCACCCTGTTGGCGGGCGCATGTGGTGGCCATTCTTTAGTAATCTCCAAGGGGGCTTCACGGTGTCAACCAGCACAGGCACCTCCCATGAGTCTGACAAGCTACCTCATCTTAACCCCAGATTTAAGTGTTAATGCCGCCACTCCCCAAGGCATATCCCCTGTTATGCATGGCTGGATTGAGTATTCACATTGCACATTCACAAATAAACACTCTTACAGGACAATAAAACAGGCTTTGAGATGTATATCGGGCCAAATCAAATCTGAAAAGTGACAATTGGACTAGTGAAAGGCAGGTGACACATTTGTCCGCCTTATCTGGCCCGACTCCATGGCCGCCTCTATGATATTTGAGAGGAGTGTTGAAATGGTCTGTCACTTTGTAATTAAAGCATTTACACAGGAACAATATCCCAGTAAAGACTCGGCGTCAGTGCAAAAATAGCAGAATGTGATTTGGACTCAAGCCATGTGGGGGAAGAATGGATGTCGTAGGTGCATTGTCTTCTGCTTTGTCTTTTTATATGTACAGTGTGTAGATAATGAATTAGTAATACATTATTAGTGACAACTTTGGACTTATATAGTTACTTATTTCCATATTCACTTTTATAAGTTGTCATTAATATAGATTCATTATCATTACATTTAAAATGCCTATATTAATCCCACTTAGTTGACCTTACTTAGTCTTTTCATCTTGAGTGCTACTTAGTGCATCACCAAAAATAGGATGAGACAGAATACAGGGGAACATGATCCTGTTTCATTTTTTTTATTTTTTGTATCAGGCCTCTGCTGCTTCAGCCTAAAGCCTGCCTTGCATTACACATTAGACTGGATTTGCAGTTTGTGTTCGTCCCAGCGGGAGTTTAATTTCAAGTTTATTCTAAAATTAACTTGTTTGCATCTCAACAACTAAACTAAAGCGTCCACTCGCAGCAGCATATAAGGTATTCCTCATCAGATCAGCACAAATAATATGAGCCAAAGAGTCATTTTTATACATGCTCTTTCCTCAACAAGTCCACAGCCAACATTGTCCGCCTGACAAACCATTAAATGGCTGTAAATTTGCTGTCACATGTAATGAAATTATTAAAAAATTATTATTAAAGTAGAAAAACGTTTCTATTAAAAGCATGTAGACGCCGCTGGTTGCACCTGTCCATATGGATGTCCATACATCATCCAGACAGACCAAATACAAATGTAATGAGTCGGCTTCTGTGCATTCTCTGCTGAGCCGGTGAGCTCTGAGAAATGTGAGATATTTGTATTTATGTCTAAATGTGTTTTTGTTGCAACTGTGCAGAGATTTTAGGTCTAATTTAAGAACCCAAATATGAATGATATTTGAAACATGACTAGGTGTATTTGTGCTCACCTTCCTCTCTTTGAAGGCCTCTTTTATAAGGCAGATGGCGTGGCCCATGTGGAGGCTGGTGGAGCGGCATTCATAGCACATAGGCTCCAGCTCAGTTACACACAGCAGCGACAGTCTCTCTGCATGAAGCACGCATGTTTTATGAGGTAGTCCATAGTTATCTTTAAAACAGAGGGGGCATTCTCTTGTGCCATGTTCAATCCAAAACAGGTCCAAACAACAGTTGCAAAAGCTCCGGTCACAACAGATGCAGCTCAGGACCAGTGGAGCCAAAAAGAATTCCTCACAAACTGCACAAAAAGAGTCCGCAGCCTCCTCTGGGATGTCGGTCTCCATCGGTGAAAGTCTGTGCGGCTCTCCCAGCTCTAGACATGTATGTGTACACTATGTTCAAGTGCAGGGAGCCAGCATGAGCTCATATGACCGACCACATTCAAAGAAGAACGGGGGGCCTCCAAATGAGCATTCACTACGCATACATCTATAAAACTTTTATTTAGCACTCACTTTAACTACAGCTACACTTCTGCGCTCTCAGACTGTGATGCGTTTAATACAGAATACTCATTTGATAATGTGTTCACCTTGATACTGCTGTATTTCTCAAACTTAAATACTGCTTAAGACCTAATCTAAAAACTCATTATTCATTTGATTCATCAATAGTTAGGCTAGATACTGAAAGCCAAAAATCTTCGGAGGTCTTGGGTTTGATTAAAATACTTGAATACTTAGTAAACACATTTGTATTTAATTATGTAATCATCATAGAAGGATCTGAACATATTCTGATTGTCATGTAAAGTTAAAAGATTGAATTAATCAATTACTAAATAAGTTGCCAACTATTTAAAAAAGGTTGTTACAACCTTACTTCATATGTAATACAAACTTAAATTATAGAATGTGAAACAAAAATAGACATTTGATTGGAGTCACATAATTCACTTTATTAAGATTTAAAACAATGACAGTGCAAAATTCTCTGAATGTGCAATTATGAAAATGTATAATTTAACTCAAGAATGTGTAAGAAGTGACATGGAAAACAATGTAGCTGCACAATATTTAAGTGTAACATTTACTTTGAGTAAAACTCTATGGAAATAAGGCAGAACGATCATGTGATCTGGTCAGCTAGTCACACCATGACAATACTGTGACTCACCCCAGGCATCAAGTCAAAGAAAAATGCCTAAGAACATAAGAACTGTGGCATGCTCACATTCTTCTGACATTATACTTTGAAAAGAAATACAAATGTGCACAATAAATGAGCTACAGTTTATCATGACCTAAAAACACATCTATTGTCTTTACATTTTATTCAGACCAAATCAAGATTTTACAGGAGACAATTCCAAATGTACAGTGAATACAATAATTATATTTTTTATTATAATTCCATATTTTAGAGTAAATTTTCTACATTGGAATGTACACTTTTGCTTCATTTTTGGCATTTATACATTTAAATAATCTTTCTGTCTGAGTGCTCATTAGCTCTCCCTGAGCGCTGGTGTCTGACCTCCAGGTGCTTGCTCTGGACACGGTCAAAGTGCTGCAGCAGCTCGCTGTAGTCGATCTGAATCTGGGAGGCGCGTCTCGAGGCCACCTGCTTTTTAGAATCCATGTATTTAGACTCGTCCACGGTGCGCATCAGCTCCGGGTTCGGGACGCACCTCAAGCGGTGGGACAGCAGCTGGAAGGCCTGGCTCTGAGGCAGCAGCATCAGCAGACCGTACAGCGCTTTGATCAGATACGGGTTATTCTCCACGTCCAACAGCTGAAGACGCAGGTACGTAAAAATGGGGCTTTCTATGAGCTGCACGAGTTTATCGACCTCCATCAGAAAGTCTACGGTCACTTCCAGATCCCCGAACTTCTGAATGAGATCGTAAGCGTGCTTGTAGTTTTGTGTGAGGAAGCAGAGGGACACTGTGGCGACGGGGTTGTGGCACCAGGATCGGTAAAGGCAGCAGAACAGTGCGCAGCTCTCGGTGGTGCGCAAGTCTTTGAGCTGATTCCTCAACTGGAAGAGCTCCGCAGACGTGAGCAGGATGGTGTTCAGGGTCTGGACCATGGTGGAAGCGAATTTGAGGTCTTCTTCTTTGAGCAGTATGTCGGCCATGGAGTGAAAGATGTTCTCTGCGTGAAGCAACAAGCAGAGCTGCCTGATGATGAAGGCGCCTCTGTTCTCCAGCAGTTTTCTCTCCAAGCTGAAGCGTTTGAGCAGGTTGATCATGAACTTGTAGAAGTAAGAGTTCATGCTTGGAGTGGAGGGGGACGAATCTGTTGCTTTTGCGTGCGGCCCGGACTTATCAGGAACTTTCAACTCCAGTTTAAAGCTGGTGTTGTCACACGACCCGGTGAGATCGGTTTGCCCCGCGGGAGAAGACGCGATCTCGGCCAAAACTTCCAGATCTTTCAAAATGACCTCGTCGGATTCGTCTGAGAGGGTTTTGAGGAGCATGGGGAACAGGCTGTCGGTGTGGCGAAACATTTTGCGAGGCGTTTTGATGTAGAGGTGGTAGAGCCATTTTAAAACGGCTATTCGCGTCATCATGCCAGTGGAGGAGTCATGGAGGTGGCGATCGAGAACCTGGACGATACCATCCAGGTCGAGGGTCACCTGGGGCCGCTCTGTGCTCGCCGGGGTGAAGAAGCTAATGTTGCTAAAACCCACCGACTCCTGAGAGGCGTTTAACATGTCATTCCCATCCGACTGCACTTTCGGCTCCTCTCGAGTGGGCGAACCAGTGCCTTCGCTTTTCACCTCCTCCTCTTCATCATCATCATCCTCAAGCGTCACAAGTTTCATCAGACTGTGGTTACAAGAGCTGGCAGCTTCTTTCGTGTTCTTCTTCCTGTCATCGTATGAGAGACAAGGCAGTACCGCTGTCAAAATGCCAGAGGAGTAAGGGAGCATTACCCGACCTGCCAGCGTGATAAACTCTCTCATCCAGGTCATCGCAGTCAGTTGGATGAGGTCATTGGTCAGTTTACTTTCGTCCGCTACCTGGCAGTGGATGACGAGGATATTGGCCATTTCTGCATACTTCACAGTGGAGGGGTTCTTTTTAATCTCCTTCAGAAATTCCCCCAGCACCACCTCACACGTCCTGCGAATCTCTTTGCTGTTGTCTCCCAAAATCTGGAAGAGCCCATCCAGGATTTCAGGAAGGTAATCCAGAAGGTGAATGTCCGGCACACTCTCCAAAACATGAATCCAGGAGATGATGAATTGTCTCGCATATTGATTGTTGGAGTAGATTCTTTCTCGGAGCAATGGAACGAAAGCCACAAGATCAAACTTATTACTCTCAGTCACTATGTCTTTGAGCAGGCGGTCCAAGAGTTCTGATCCACTTTTCACGTTTGGATCAGGGTCAGCTGCAAGTTTACTCAGACCGTCAAAGAGCAGGTTGAAATGAGGTAGTACAGCTCCCCGGGCCACTTTGACAATGTTATACAGCGCTTCACATGCATAGTAACGCAGGCGGCTGTCTGAGTCATTGAAACACGTGAGTACAGGCTCTATCAACTCCTTCAGATACAGACCAGAGTCTTTCCCCAGGGCGATGGAGCAGGCTGCCAGTCCAATGAGCCCTCCTTTGCGGCTGTGCGGATGCTGGGAAAGCGCAAATTCAGAAGCCAAAATCTGTATGACATGTCTTATCTGCGTGGAATTGTTCTGTGCCACAAACTCCCGCACCAGTTTCTCTATCTCCAAAGCAGCTACTTTCCTTTTCTCGTACAGCTTGTCATTGAGCGCTCTGACAATGTTTGGCGTCAAGGGGGAAAAGTCCTTCTCCGTGTTCATGTTGCCAGCCCCGGTGTGGTAATGTGCAGTAAGAGTGGCTGCATTTACAAGCTACAGTTCAATGGAAACACGGCGCTTGTGTCTTGTATTAGCCAAAAAAGACAAACTTCCCGTAATCTAGCGCAGCTGACCGGATGCATCCGGCGGAAATACGTGTGAGGTTTGATTTATTTATGTGGATCAAAGTTGCCAGGTTCGTGTCTTTTTGACGACTTCTTTTTTATTTTTTAAACCAAATCCAAAACATCAGCAAATAGTACAGAAATTATCAACGCAAGGCGGGAATTCAGAATCAAACATGGTTAATTAATGCAATAATAAATACAGGAAGAGGGTGAAATGAGGAGCAAGTCTTTGTAAACGGTGGAATATATAGTTTTGCCATTAAGATTGTATTGGGTCAAACTGGTGAAACATCGGTTTGAAAGCTGTAAGTTGTGGAATTTACCAAGGAGGAGTTTATGTTTGAGTGTGTAGAGTAAGATTTTCTGAACTGTATGAACTGAATGAAAAATGAAAATATGAGATTTTTGAGAAATATGCAATTCAATTTGATTCCACCAGGTGGTGCCAACACGGTTTTATCCAAAGACTGACATTATTGAATAAGGCAGTCGGTTTGGTCGTGAAAATATCACTGTTTGGTGCATTTTCTCCACGTTGATAAAACCAGAATCACCGAAAAACAAAGTGAATTTCTTCATTGTGAGATTAATCAAGTTTATCTTATCTTAATACATATGTAGAATGAAGAGATGCCAATTCCGTGCAGTGTTAGTGTTTTAAATGTGTTTGTGTCTCATTCTGTAATGTTCTGGTGTTTTGTTCTTTTAAAGCTGCCTAATAAAAAACATAAACAAAAACTGATACAAATCCCAGTCAATTACATGCATGAGTTTTATGGCCTGCCACATCTTAAGACATACAACTGCAAACAGGGAACAACCACGCTCACTCAGCCAATCAATCATGTATCATTTATGAAACAAAAAAGTTAGGAACCCCAGCTTTAATTAATTTACTTTCGTTGGTCGCTTGTTGCTCTCTACAGATCTGGCAACCCCGTTTGTTTGTAGCGTTCAGGTGATTTAGCATCTTTAGCACGTTGCACACCACCAATGTGAGTGCTACAAGTGTGATATATAAAAACGGGTTGTCTTCCACATGTAATAGTCTTGACCATAGACCGCTCTGCTTTTATCATGGCGATTCGTCTTCCGATTCACTCTCAGCTCTCCTCCATAATGGAGACCATGGCAAAAACTGTACTTAGTCAGGTCTGCAAACTCGTCGATGAAGACACCGCCGAGCTGCGACTGGAGTATTCTCGGCTGCTCTTTGCTAATTCTGCTTTGTCAGAAAAAGTAAGCAGTTTACAATGTGAGTTGAGCAAAGTGAAAACAGACGCTTTGAGCAAAAGTCAGAGGACTATATCGGTGCAAACTGACTGCAGCGACGAGGGAGACGGAGACCGAGATGGTAGATGGATGTGTTTGGCGCATTACAATGTGGTTATTGGTTACTCCAACTTAAGTTTGTCTTTCTGTTTAGATAATAACCAACCGACAATTGAGAAGATTTTTGGTAAGGACTGGTGTAAAGATCTTTGGAAAGACAAGGACCCATCTGCGCTCCAAAAGGTGGCAGACTCGCCCCAATGTGATGAGGTGAAAGCATTCGTTTGTTTCAGATGACAAGAAAGAATATTTAATATGAAAAACATGGTTATTCAACTGTTAATTGTCTAACACACTCATGATTGTAGATCTGATGCAACAACTGTGTTTTAATGGGTGAGAACATTGAAAAAACATAATGTAAGTATTTTTACAAAATTCAATTGTTTTTTTGTGCCGAAAGACTCCAGATGTGAAAAAGGAAGACGACTCTGTAGCATCCAGCAGCCTCCAAACAAATCCACAAGCAGAAGAAGGTTAAATATAAAGTTTGAAAAAATTCCACCATCAGGGCATTTACAGTATAAGGCTTAAATGTGTCTGTTTCTGTGTGTATGCCATAGATGAGGACAAGGAGGATACTAAGACTAACCATAGTTCAGATGGTTTGGAAGACAACCTCTTGCATTTGGAGGAATCTAAAGACACGGACGATGTTAGTACTTACACCATTCCCATTGAGGATGACGAGGAAGATGACGATGTACAGTTTGTTGATGAGAGTCAACAAGGACCGAGCCTAAGCATTCCTACAAGTTCTGATGATGTGGAAGATCTGGACAACTATTCCCTGGATACACTTGATGAATTTGACATGGTTGGAACGGTGATAGACTCAAATCAAGGAAATTATCACTGTGAGATTTGTAACCGATCATTCTTCCATAAGGGCACGCTTACACACCACATGAAATCACACAAGTCAAACTTCTGCAACATCTGTAAGCAGACGTTTCCTTCGGGACAGCTGGACACCCACGTCTGCGTTCCTCCTGTTGCTTCACACAAAGTCACCAAGTCATGTGAGCTGTGCGGTAAAGTATTCGCCAACCCCTCTGCCTTAAAGATCCACTATGTGGTCCACACTGGAGAGAAGCCCTACAGGTGCAACATTTGCGGCAAAGGGTTCACCCAGAAAGGGAATCTAAAGTGTCACGTACGCATCCACACTGGCGAGCGGCCTTTCCAATGTGCGTGGTGTGGAAAGACATTTACACAAAAAGTAAACCTTAATCACCACTTAATGTCTCACAGAAGTCAAAACTCTCTTGAAGAAAGCTGCAACGATAACCTGCATATATGATGGACCTCTTGATGAGAACGATCAGCTGTATATGAATGTATATTGTCTGTTTTAATCAAGGATAACGGCAAATTACTATGTAGCAGGATGTCCTGTCGTTTTTGTTATGTTGCATCTTGTACAAATGAAACAAGCCAATAAAACATTTTATATATTAACTTCAAAATGTTTATTTTTGTTGTCAAAACAAACGTATGGAGAATATACATATTTCAATTATAGGTTAGCATGCAGGATGAGTGTCAAACCTGCAGTTTATACATCAGAATGAATGACTGAAACCTGATGAGTATTATAGAAACCTGAATACAGTATTATTGACACTTAGTTGAAATGGAAAGAAACACTTCTACAAAAATATATGCATGGCTTGTTTGTGCATGCTTTAATAATGCTTAGTTGCTGTGAACTAAAAAAGGGACAAGAAGATTATTATCAAAATAATCTGACCAGCTGCTACTTTAGGCTTTGCTGCATTAAAGAATGAGGTATTGATTCTAGTTTGAGATGGAAGAGGTAGTTTATGCAAAATCTGTGCAAATGGGATATCTGCCAAAATATTTACAGATAAATAGTACACACCTATTAAAGGCATACTGTGAATGGTTATAATGAGGTAATTACAGTAAAAAGTGTCATTTTGGTGTATTGTCCTTCAACACAAGCCTAAACTATGGCCTGGAGTAGTAAACAGTTCATTTGGCATTAGTTTTCATTCCCACACGTTTTGTTTTGTTATTCACTAGTGTTTGAAAGCAGCATCCACCGTCTACACTGTGTTTAGTTCTCATTGACTTGGTTTCACTGAGAGATCATAACCTTCAGGGTGTGAGTGAATACACTGATGGTGATTGAGTCCATACTTATAAGTATAACTTTTGCCACAGTCCACACAGCTGTACGGCCTCTCACCGGTGTGTGTGCGCAAATGAATGTTCAGAGAACTTTTCTGAGAGAAACTTTTGCCGCAGTCTGGACAGCTGTACGGTCTCTCACCAGAGTGCACCCGCTGGTGCAGCTTCAGGTATGTTTTCTGAGCAAATCGTTTCCCACAAACAGTACAGTTAAATGGCTTTTCACCCGAGTGTCTTCTAATGTGTACTTTTAAACTGCTCAGATAGTTAAATATCCTGCCACAAAACAAACACTCAAATCGTTTGGTGGGTTTGATGACTCTAGGTTGAAAGGGTAAGTCTTTGCCTGTGTTCATGTCTATATTGTGATTGTAAGAAGACACTGTGGGAATATCATTAGAAGAAACGATAGTGTTAATCGTAGCTTCATCTATGAGGTGCTCTGTGGACAGTGCTGCCTGAGTGCACGGCTGGCTTGTGCTGTGACTTTCAGTCATTAACTGAAAGTTATTGAGCTCAGATTGGAGCTGCTGCTCAACAGATCGGTGAAGCATGTTGTTCTCAAAAATCCCAGCACCTGTAAGGCCAGGAAATGAATGTTAAATGATTAAATAACTAAGAAAATAAAGGGTTATGTTTCTTACCAGTGGGTGTTTCTGGTAGTGGCATGTGGTGTCCATGTCCAATGGGGTGGTCATCATAGCTCTCTTCTTTGACAAAAATTAGCTCTGGATCGCTCTCAATCAAATCAATAGTCTACATAAAATAACACATTTCAGGGTTTTATATACTATTTAAATACTATTCTATATACAAGAAAAAACGCTTACTTGTGCCTGGAGACTTGTCATAGCAGCGTCAACATTCCCCTTTTCTCGTGGCAAGGCTTTGTCATCTCTCCATAGTTCCATGCACCAGTCCTTTCCAAACACTCCTTCAATCTCTGGAGAATGGTGAGGCTGATCTGAATGATTACAGACGATACAGATGTGATTTGATCAATTATAACCAAACAGGCGATCGCATAATGGGTGAAATGAAACACAAAAAGCCCGTAACACAGTCAAAACACGCATTGTGGAGTGTGAATGAGGGCCTGGCACATTCGTCCAGCCTGACCTGCGCTGAGGCGGTGTGCCATACTGCTGCCATGCCCGGGGTAGGACTGAGCCTCTCTCGCCGCTCTCAGCTGCACCTCCAGCGAGTAGCACCGCTTCTTCAGAGCCTCATTCTCTGTTTTATGAAGGGAGATCTCGGTGTGAAGGACAGCGGAGCATTCGTCGGCGATGTTGCTTATTTCCACCAGCGCTGCTTTGGTCAGCTTTTCCCAGATCATCGCCAGCTGAGTCCGAAAACCCCGGGTCCCGCTGTTACACATCATCGTCTCAACAGAAAGGCCAAATTAATGGAAGATTGCCTCAGCGACGACTAATCTAAATAAATAACCAGCCTCTAGTGCCGAAAAGGATTGTGGGGAATTTTGAGGTGCTGTGACGGATCTGGCCAGAAGGGGGTGGTGTAGCGCCTAGTGACTATGGCATGGAAAGCTTATAATAGATCA
>JAPMNZ010825269.1:0-12471 GCA_029875035.1 Pomatoschistus microps | reverse complement strand
ATGGGCTGGACAGTGCAGCTCAGTAGTGGCGCGAGTTTCTATAAAACGTTTCTCCGAATCAAGGAAATACGTGCTCATTTCATGTGGGGGGGGGGGTGTTGAGGTGGGGGGTCGCGGAGGAGTAGCGTATCTATCATGGGGGTCGCGGGCTAAAAACTTTGGGAACCCCTGCTTTAGATGATTGGAATGAAAACATAATGTATTTGAAATCAAAATATTTAATTAGTCATTGATATTATGGTAATTGCTCAAAGAGCAATTATTTAGTACTTATTATAGTCCTTAGTGTTTTGCTAATTTCACTGGTTGCAGTTCCTTGGAGCATTTTTGTCCTTTAAAACGCATTGTATGTATGAAAGACAGAACTTCACCAACATAACTTTTAAGTGTTTCCATTCAGATATGATTTCAGTGAAAGGAGAGAAGCATTTTGGGACATTAACAAGCAAAAAGTGTTCTTGCATCAAAAAGTAACAACTGAAGTCAAAAGCATCACATCCTATTCCCTAAAATACTTCCTGGATATTCTGCATTTCAAAGATGTGGGATCTTCAACTGGTGCGCTCATGTCAGAACTTTGCAGTTTTTTTTGACTGGATTTTTCTCCTTCTACAAACCACATCAATTAATTTCCAATCTGCCTGAAGATGGAGTACAAAATGGTCCAAATGGCAGTGGGACAGGTGTGTGACGTCAGTCTGCAATTAGCGACAGCATATTAAAAGTGTCACATACTATACATCATAGAAGCTCAACAAAGGGATAGAGCAATCATAAATCTAAATGTCACTGCGCTGAATGGTGATTTATGTGCTGTACATTTGATACTGATATTACAGACCCGGCTGGTCCTAATGCAGGATGATAGAGTGCAGTGAAGCGTTCACTGTCCAAAAGCCCAAAGGAATTTTAATCTTTACTCTGAATTCAAATTTTTGGGAGCCTTTGGGTGTGAATCACTGTCTATAAACATAGTTTGTTTAGCATCCGAGGGAAAGTGGGGGCATTATCAAAAATGTGCATGCTAACTTTAGGGACAAGGGATGGGGCAAAACTAGTATTGGGTAGAGCGTGATATTAAAAGGCCACAATATCAAAACCTTTGGGATGGACTGTAATTACAAAGATCGTTCTTTTGTCTTTTTTCTGTCGTGCTACAAAGGATAACTACAATAAACATACAGTAGTTGGATGGCCGTGTGCCTTTATACAGATGAGACTTGAAAAATTTAAAATTGAGCATTGTTGAAAAGCTCATTAATTTCAGTAATTCAACCTACACAGTGAAACCAATATATGAGACGGACACATTATTATAATTAAGTGATGTTACTAATGTGACAAGTGAGATGTATAAAGCCATTGTTTGTTATAATGTTAATGGTTCGCAGCTTATAAAAACCCCAAATATTTTCATATTTTGATAATGGACTTTAGCCACAATCATCACACTTCTAACAAACACAAGCTTATGTCCCTGGTATGTAATGAGTCTATAAATATACAGTATATTGTTTTCACAGTTGAAATACAGAAATACATGAGCTTCTGTACAATATTCTGATTTTCCAAGTTTCATCTGTAGATATTTTCTTAATTGGTGACCCTTTGGCCAAAGTTTATTATCTGGGAAGTTTGTAGAGAACATGCAGCTTTTAATCTGTTCTCAGATTTATGATAAATTAATAATATGGTTGTATAGTAGAATTGTTGATCCTGTTAATTACAATGTTGAGACTACCGCCACCCCTAATGGTCACTAGTTGGATCTCCCCACAGTGATTAGAAAAGATAGGAAAAATTATCAAAATTCAGCAACAATGAAAATATTTGCGGTATTTTTTTAAGCACTGTGGCAGATCAATATGACCCAAGAACAAGGGCTAGAAGTCCTTTACCTCCTTACTGTGACTTTAAACAATCTAAATAATCTGTATTATAGAGACAGTAACCGGCTTGACAGACTGATTAGGAAATGTGTCTCTGTGATGGGGAGAAGTGTGGACTGTGCTGGAGAGACGGATGAGGGCTCTAATGCAAGGCATCCTGGGTAACAAGGCGAAGCAAAAGGCTCCTATCACTGTGCTGTCAAACGGAACATTTCAAGAGATCCTTTGTTCCTTCGGCTGTCAGACTGTACAACAAACCTGGATGAGTCTTCTGCTGGACAATTGAATTCCTCCTGCAGGGATCAATAAAGTATCTATCTACGTATCGTCACCGGTTCCATATGCTGTTGTCCACCTGCTTTCTTCCGGTTTGCTGAGTCATTGGGACAGAATACACAAACTGTCCAACAACAATTTCCTTTATCGTCCCCTAAAGTCCTATTGAAATCACATCAGAGCCTGTTCCCTCTTAGTATCTCCATAATGAATGCTGTTTTTATGCATTTTTGTATATCCGTCCAAATACTAGTGGCGGCGTACTCTATATCCATTTGAATGTATGAGAGCGCTGGGGCCAGTTTTCTCTCCTGTCGCACTGAAATGAAACGGTCACCCATTTTATTTTCAAAAAGCCACCAAATGCACATCCACAGAAACTCCATTAGACTGAATTGAGGCGCTTATGAACGACAAAAGGCCATCACAATCCTCTTTGTCAATAAGGACGTGACGCAGGAGGATGGAGGGTTTTCACGGCCGTATAAAGCACGGCTCTCATCTGTCGCTATCGTATTCTAAGTCCGGGAGAAGACCATTGATTGGACCTGGCACAATCCACTCACTCAAAATCATTACCCGCCCCTCTCACAAGCTTCTTCCACACTGCAGTGTTTTCCCAAGAGCCGGATTTCTCAGTTTGATGTTGCACAACATATTGAAGAAACCAAAACTGACCCCCGCTAGTTCCCCCCGATGTATAGATTAGATATTAATACATCTTCAAATGTCCCTGAATTTGGTTTAAATGTATGTACAATCCCTTGTTTTTCTCTTTTAGCCTCTTCCACTTTTCTCTTTGAGTAAATTAAAATGCTGTATTCTTTCTGAGGTTTGACCTTCCTTGACCTCAGTTTACTTTGTGTACATGATGTAAAATCAGCTGAAAATGAGCTTTGTTAATAATACTCAAAGTGATAAAAGGTGTTTTTTATATCTTGCTAAAGGCATGGCCATAGCTGCCCTGGGGTAGACTGATGGAAGCTGTGCCAGCAACCATAAACTTAACCCTAATAGTGAGCCTGATCCCTAATCCTAACCCAGAGATTGGTTTGGCTATAGCTTGACAACTTTGACATTGATCCTGGACTCTTCATTTCCTAGTCATAATAGATAAACCGTTGCATTTCCCCATATTTGTTTGTCCTGAAGTTTGACACTAATGCATGATGCAGAGGCCACACTGCTCCACACAGAGTTCAGTGTGAGGCGCTCTGCGTGTGTTCCTCACTGTTGTCTCATGAATGCGATTAGACGCCTGTGTTGTTCCACAAACAGCGCAGCAGCAGACGCCGCTCCGGGTTCACAGGAGCAGACCATTCCCCGTCTGTGGGAACAGCTGGCTCGCTGACTCTTTATATTGCATCACTTTGAGCAAGTTCATTTTAAATCATTTCTAGACACGTTGTTTAACTTAAAATGAAACATGAAAAATGTGGAGAATAACCAACAAAAAAAGATTGTATTTGCTTTTAATACTTGAGCTTTGTTTTGGTCCAATGGGATATTGCGATCAACCTCATTTGCTGCATGTTGTTACGGGTACAGACTTTACGGTTATACCAAGGCCTTCATTGTTTACTTTAGGGAAAGTTTGCAAAATAGAAATTGGACAAAAAGGAATAAAGCACAATGATAATCCAAACTTTTTAGCAAGAGGGCCACTTTAGTTCATCAGACTTGACCTGGGGCCGATAACCTGGATTTTAAAACTGGATTCTGGAATTTTAAAAGGGTTATGATACGTCCTCATTGATTCACACCACAGCTGCATTTTATTTGTGTTGTTGTGACACAATCATAAAACAAATGTCGGTATATAACAATAGTGGCAAAGACTGGGTTCCAGAGGGTCTGAGATTTACAACAAGGTATAGCATGACTATTGGTGGAGCTGAAGTTGGTTGGATGACACTGTCAAAGTGCCTCAATGGTGACTTTGTGTTAGCAGCAGAAGGGCCTCATAAAATGGCACAGCGGGTCTGAGGTTGGACATGCAAACATTTGACAGTAACAGGTCAGAGCAAGGAAGTTTTGAAAAAGAATTCAAATACCCCAAGAAATACCACCACGTACCCCGGTTGGGAAAGCTTGAAAATAAGCCGACTATTAGATTATCAAAATATTTGTTTATTACAGTCCTAATTTAATGCATCGGCCTAATATAGCGCTTTTCAAAACGCTGAAAGACTCTTCTCATGGCAACAATACTTAATATACTTAATGGTGGACATGATGAATAGAAGAAAACGCTGAATGTTACGATAAAACTGATGTGACATGGAATTCATTGGTTTGTTTCCATAGAAAAATAAACTTACTTCTATATTCCAAATTGGAGAATATCCTTAGCATGTTGCGTATATAATCATCGTGTGCGTCTGTGTCCCACAGCTGCGTATGCGTGCAAAGGCCGCTGGCTAATGCCCCTGGGCGAGGCGCTTTCGGAGAACCCGGACTTCCCGCTGAGCATCCCCATGAAGTCCAAGAGGGCGCCCCCGCTGCCCCCTACCCCGGGCCCCCACATGTGCGCGCTGCTGCTGGACATGCTGGCCGTGGACCCTTTCTCCAGACCACGCGCCGACCAGCTGGAGTCCCGGGTGCACGCCGCTCTCAGACAGGACGCCCACTGTGCCTGAGCGACGCTAATGGCTCCACAGACCCCAGCCGTGACACACAACGTTCAGGAGGTCGGGAATAAAGGAGAAAAGCACAGGGCTTGTTTTTGTTGCGGTTAAACGAGCTGTGATCAGGCTTGTGTGCTCATGTAATCTATCTGCATAAACATTTAAGGGAATGTTAGGTAAAAAGATACTTGAATTGATACAGTGGGCGTTAAAAAGCTGCTAAAGATTGGCCTTGGATCAATAAACAAAAGACCCCATTGAGACCAATAAACTGAATACCCACTGCTTGTATAAAGATCTGTGATGGCTGCTTTACCAATTAACTATTGTTTAGAGTAATTACCGGACTGAGCAAGACTTCAAGTAGTTATTAGTATTAACTGTTGTACTATAAATACACACCTATTCACTTTTATGATTAACAACAACAAAAATGCTTGGGGAAGAATCCAGTAAATAAAGGGTATTTATGTTGTTTTTTCTGAAACCAAAAATGTATTCATGCAGTACGGGGAATTGCACTCTTAAAGTACACTTCAGTCAACCTATGAAATTTTTTTATTATCTGTGAATGTGGAAAACTTGAAGAAATGGTCTTTTTTTTTGTATACATTAAAATTTAGTCTTTTATCCCTAAATGTAAGTAACTGGAGGTTAGCAGTCTGCTGGAGCGAGGAGTGAGGGAAGGTGGTTCTTACGGCACAATCTCACAGAAACAGGAAATTAAAGCCAGTGTTAGTTTTGAGACGTTCAGCTGTGAATCTGCAGTGAGTTGCTGCACATCACTTTCAGTTTGTCATCAATGTAATGTAACAGTAACCTCAGCAAGAATCCTGGTTGGAACAGGGTCTTTCGGAGTGAAGTTTGCATATTCTCCCCGTGTCTGGGTTCGTTTCCACTGGTTTCCCTTCCCACTAAAGACATGTACAATAGATGTAATCGCCCAGCTCTCGACCAAGCAAAGCATCAACATCTGGAGATGGGTCCCTGGGTGCTGCACTGGTGACCACAGCTCCTGACAGAGGCCCGAGAGGCAACAAGGAATGGGTCAAATGTAAAGAACTAATTTCTCTACGGGACAATACAGCACACCTATCGTCCTATCGGCTACTAGACAAGTAGTGTTTTTGGTGCTAACGCCAACATGCCACTTTTAACCCTTGTCAAATTGACGACCCACAGTGATTCAAAATACCCTAAATATTTTTATTTAAAGCTGAATGTTGATAATTTTTCCTAAACTTGACCTACTTTAGGATATAAACTAGGGTCTATTTTTAATCACTGTAACCCAAGGGTAACACAATAACATTCAGAGTGCCTCAGATCCTTCTAGTTCTTGCTCAGTTGAAATTATAATCCTGTTCAATTAAAGACTGACTGAAAGATGATTGTGGTGGAAGCTATTTTTTATTCCTGTGCAGCAATATACCTTTTTTGAATATGGGCTTGAAATAATGAAAAAAGTCTGATTAATTCTGAAATTATAAATGTACTATAACTTTCAAGTCATAGCACATTTATAATTTAAAAAAAAGAAATGTCCCTTAGATTGAAAATCATTCTTTTTACTGTTACAAGTTAAATCTGTGGCCCTGGTACCGGGCTGGTGGCGTCACCTATACCTAATGATCCGATAAAAGGGAATAATTCATGTCAAATTGAATGGTAAGGTTTTGCCTGTAGATTTGAAGTTCAAAAACTGATTTGAAATGTTACTTACTCTAAAATACCTCAGGGACTTTGGAAACAAAGACAGTGCAACATTTATCTTTATTATAAAAAACTTTAAATATTTTGGCCTGTGTGCTAGAACTTTTTTCAAGCACTCACACTAGTGTGACAACGCTTTTTTTGTTGAATAGTGTGTGTAAAAGTACAGCCAGAAATATACAGAGACAAGTTGAATAGTCCCATATCATCCTGACTGTGAGCAGGGAGAACTGTGGTGACTGCTGCTGTCGCATCTGTCTGTGGAGCAGTTGCAGTCAGATTGCCTCAGATTCCAGTTTCTCCACTGGACATCAGTCAAACATTGCAACAGAAAAGTCCAGCGCGGAGAAGAGGCGTGAGCGGTGGAAGGACTGGACAGGATCAAACCCAGTAGGAAAAGAGCACCGGAGGTTCCTTCTATGGCCATTTGAAAGTTTGAAGTATTGTACTATGTGATGAAAAAAAAAAAACAATAGGAATATGCAGTTTAGTCTAAATTATGCCGATTGTATAAATGGAAAAGGTAAAGTGATTAACTGATGCAATGTTCCTCGTTTTCAAAAGTTAGTTTTTCCCTAGACCACTCTACTTTTAATAACGCTCTAAAAGAAAGGCAGCAATCAGGTCAAGTTATAGCAGATGTACAAGACATTGAATCAACTGGACAGAGAGACCATCTCATTTACAGCACTGAAAATGCCCCATTGTGTGGCAGATACTTATCTTTTGGGATGGAATCGTCTTGGGACAATGTCAATATTTAGATTTTTTTCTACCTTTGTGAACAAGCGTGACTCTTTTCCTCTGCCTTTGACTCGACTCACTTTACTTTTAGATTAGAGCTGTGGCTTTAGCTTGGAGAAAGAGGGGGCAGGTCTGTTCAGATTTCACAGCTGATAGCACCAGAGAGCGGGCAGACGAGCGTGGAGAGATGATCCACACTGAACCATGACCGCAACAGTCACGACGCATCCAGGAACTCGTCAGGAGGTCAGTGCTCTAGACCTCACTGCAGCGGTTCTCTTAATGACCGCCTCGTTTCAGTAAGTTCATCAGGATGTGTCCGTGTGGGGATGGGGAATCTGCAGTGATGAGAAGGGTCCCATTTAAGATTCCTCTGTTGTGAGAGAACGATATGAATTTAAAACCAGTTGAATGGTCTGTGTACTGAAAAAAATTTGAAGTATTGGTCAAAATGTGGGTCTTTTTCCTTAATATATCTGCAAATTAAAGGAAAATAAAAAGTGCAACCACTTTCTAAAGTAGATCAAACTTGTGTGAACAATTTAATTCATATTAACTTAATTATAACCAAATCTCTGAGACATTAGACTCCATTGTAAAAAAATAAAAATAAACAAATGATTGAAAAAAATAGCCATCAGGTCAAGGAATAATATTTGTTTATGTCACATTGGTAAATGCACTTGAATCAAGTTGATTCCTGAGTGTACTGCTATGTGCCAATTTTTGCAGTATTTGTGAGAAAACAATGACATAACGTAATTTTGAATGTATTTTGAGCACTTGGGAACACCTCTGGATTCCCTGGAGGAGTTGGAGAAGTGTTTGTGGATAGTGTATGTCCCATCTTTTAACTAAGGGTTTTTAATTTTTTTTTACTGATGATGATGAAGTAAAATAATTCCCATTTTAATGACTATGATTCTCCTCCGGACACAGGTCAACACATGGCCCTTTGAGGAGCACTTGTTCTTTAAATGCCGGAGCGGTTCCGGTAAGTTAATCAAGCCTCTTCTAATGGAGCCTCACCCAGGTCAAACGGCTGTGAGAGCTTCTCACAGGGCAGTGATGAGAGGTCACCAGAGCTGCCCCCAACACTGATAGAAACATTAACCAAAGCAATGCACGGCTTCAACATTTCCCTTGGAGCTTAACATGTTTGTCACACACAGTTTAATCACAGGTTACGATGCAGTAGGAAGTATTAAATCTGAGGTACCGGACTCTTTTGTTTGTCTCATAAGAAAGAGTAAAATGTTGTGGTTCCATTTTTTCACAAAATGCAGTCTCCATATTACATTTTAGAAAGGCATGTGACTCATCATTTGACGCTCGGAGATCTGATTGGTTAAGAAAGGGTGCAGGTCTTTTTAAATTTTCCGTCTGAAATTGTTTTTCATTTCTGCATAAAATTGTCAACAAATGTGATCTGATTTGAGGTTGTCATATTTATAGTGAGGATAACATGCCAAGACCAGTCAAAGTCCAGTTGAACCCCATTGAGACGTGGCAGATGTTTTGTAAAGAGGAATGGTCCAGAATTTATCCTGATCAATGTGCCCGACTGTTCTGCAAGTACAGGAAGCGTCTGGTTGAATTTATTGGGGTCAATGCGGACACCAACCAGAAATTCAATGCAACGGTTCAGTTACTTATTCCCACTTGTTACAAAAACATATATATATCTTCATCCACATGATTTTGAGAAAGATGAGATCACATTTTATGGTGATTTCATGCATAAATCACAAATACTTCAGATACACGGACCACTGTAGTTGTTTTTATCTTGACATAAATGGACAAAACAGCTTTCATTCTCTTAACAATAGCGACACATCCAGCTATAATCCAAGGCAGAATTCATTCAATGTTACGAATATTTATTAGAAAACACAACAACATCCTCGAAACAACAAACTAAAAATAAGCAGGATAAACTGGATCGGCCTTGAAAAAACAATTTACGTAAGAATTAATTTCCAGCCCGATAAAGGGATTACGCGAGGGCTGCTTGTTGAGGACACTGTTGAGGACGTCTTTGGTTTTCTATTGAACATCAGCGCCAACGGTAAGGCTTCTGCTAAACTGTGTCATCTATAAACACAGAATACACTAATTATATATTTTTTATACCATTTACTATCTAACTTCTCTCACAATTCTGCAATATATTTCAAGCAAGAGCTACAGACAATAAAAAATGGGTCACTCAATCCTTCCGGTTTGTATGAATGTGTCCAAATATGTGGTATGAGAACTAAATGTGCGTAAAGACAGAACTTAAAGGGCTAAAATATAATAAAAAAATTAACCCTTTGTAATAATAATAAGAATAATTACTGTACATCGCTGGGCAAATATTATTTCTTTGCCTGCAGTGTTCCCCAAAGACATTAAAGCTGGGGTGTCTAACTTTTTTTATAGATAATACATGTTCTTCCTTTCAACACAAGTCAACGTAAATCCTCTTATTAAAAAACATTTTATCGACTTGTAAGAAAGCTTTGGGCTGAGGATTGAGAGACAGTGGTGCTCTCGTTTTTCACTATTCGGTCTGAGAAAAAAAAGAATGTGATGGATTCCAAAGGTACATCCGTTCTCTCAATTTGGTTCTAGTTAAGACTGATTTTAGTCTTAAGACATAGATCCATTGTTTGAGGTTTACAAATTAGGTAACCCAGCTTTAAACTGCACTATTTCCATGGCAACAACTATGTAGCTCAGCAAGGCACCAGTAACAATAAGAATATCTTCATAATTAGATCATTTTTGTGAACAATAAAACCATCTTATAAAAACAAGTTAAAGCAAGCGGACCCTCCCACCCTAAATGAAAGTTCCATAGTGCAGCTTTTTATCTGCCCCAATCTGTTGACAATAACATCTGCCTCCTTCACAAATGTGGCCAAAACTTTCAATCCCATTATGAGACTCGTTCGCAGAGGACGAAAGACGCCGAAGACCCTTTTAGTTCCGAGCTGAAACCTTTCATCGGTGACGCAAGTGCAGTGGTACTTTTCAAAACACGATGCCGTAACCATCTCTATTCTGTCTTTGTCGGATGCATCCCACAAAGCTCATGCGCTTCCTGAAATAAAACCATGAAGCATTATCGTCATGTCCCATAGAGTCTGACCAACAGCCTCTTTTACGGCCGCTATCAAACGCCGTGTGAACAATGTCCCCACGTGAATCCGAGTCCGGGTAAATAAATATGATTTGCACGTTATTAAAATCCCTCCGTCTCCTCTCGGCAGAGATCCTTGACCATATAAGGGCCTTGCAGCTCGTAGCCCATCTTCCTGTAGTAGTTTCTCGTGCCGACGCCTGAAGGAGAAGCAAAGAACATGCAAAAATCATAAGAAGGATGTTTTGAAGGTCATACACAGAGTTGTTTGCGTGCAGATCGAACAAATCGGTATCCGGTAACGAAACCATAGATAAAACTAAATGGTTTTGAGAGGAATGAGTTTTAATTCTTTAGGTACATATTTTGAAAGTTGAAATTGGATTGAGTATGATTTTTTTTTTTAATGAAATTTGAGCCTAAATATATACCATTATAAAAGCAGATTTTGGGCACTGCATTCCCTTAAGCAGAGTTGTTCTTGTAGGCCTCCTCCTGCATGTTGTTCCAGAAAAGCGTTATATGCATAAAGGTTTCCCCACTGCGGGACAAATAAAGGATCTCTTATCTCATCTTATTTTTGCGAAAACTACAGTTTTCCGCAGTTTGGCCTAAAACATGTTCCAAAGAATGGGTTTCACTTTTATTTATTCTTACAGGTAAATACATTTTCCAAAATGTTAAGAAAGAACTGCCCTCTCCAGTTTTAACTCCCTGGTTTTATCTGACGAGCACGTATCTCCAGAATGATTGACAAAGGGGGTAATTGGGAGTCAATAGTCTTGATGATCCACCCGGAAGTAGGAAATCCTCCTATATACCTTTGAACATTTGACTGATTTTAACATTTAAAAGTTAAACAAAACTGTGTACAAATCACAACTCAACCAGACAAAAAAAAAACAAAAAAAAACGTATTGCCAAACCCATGGTCTGGAGCAGGACTATGCACTCGCTTACACGTTTAAAGAGGTACATGAAACTCACACAATCCCTCATTACAACCAATAGACGCCTGCGTACCTGTGCCACTGTTTGAGAATCATTATTGTATGAGTATTGATCGGCCAGAGGAGAAGTCATGTCTTTACAGAAAACAATCAGGGCTGAACGGACTGCGATTATCAGTCAATTTCACCTCCCCGCACTCTTATAATAGAGTCTATGCCGTATATCCCCGGTAAAGGAAAATAAACCGTGGAACTAAAAGCCAAAGACTGAACGTTTCATTATCTCTTTGCGACCTTTTCAGCGCTAATAAATGTGTTTCCTTTGTGTCTGAGGGACGTTTTATTTCTTTGTGAATTTAGTTTTTGTACCTGAAATGACAGCCAGTTTATTGGAGCCGTGTTCCTCTCTGGCAATCCTCTCCGCCTCCTCCATCAGCATCATGCCGAAACCCTACATTACAAAAGGCATTTCAAATTTTCCGATGGACAGGAACAAAAAAAAAGAAGTAAAAATAACGTAAAATATTATCATTAATCAGTTACTTTTCAAATTGTGAAGAGACAGACAATTTTCTCATGCAAATGTTTCATGATTGGACAAAATGAATTCAAATCCTCGCCAAAATTGGTCTAGTTATTTTCAAATCTTAAAGTAAAGGAATAATATGTTGGTCTTTCTTCTTTAAATAAAAAACAATTGAAGTACAATTGGAAAGTTCTGAGGTCAAATATGAGGTTTTATGGCAGGGTATGGGTTTTATTAGTCCAAGTCTAAAATGATAATCTACAATCAACCTGCAGAGCTTCTAGAAACCGTTGTTCAAGCTGGTATTCACACTCGAGTTTATCCATCTGTAAATACATCACCTCTACATACAAACTTATTTTTGTCCGCACCTGATGCTGGAACTTGCTGGGGTCGCGGCTGCTGACCGGGACCACGCTGCCGTAAACGTGCAGCTCTCGCACGATGGACGCGCCGCCTTTGAGCTCCGGTCGGAACGTCTGAGGGGAACAGCGGCGAAGGCGCAGGAGTCCGATCAGAATGTCCTGCTCTGGATCCTCGTAGGACAGGAAGGTCTCCCATCCGCCGTTGGCCACGTAGTCCCTCCTCACCAGCTCCACCTGATGACGAATGGAGC
>JAPMNZ010825216.1:0-11007 GCA_029875035.1 Pomatoschistus microps | reverse complement strand
CATTGATAGTAAGGGGCTATTATGGCATGTTATACACCATTTTTAAGCAAAGTCTCTAAATAAAACAACCACACACGTTATTTCATTCTGAACAATGAATCTAGAGCACAAATCATATTAATAATAATTGGTCTAGCCAGGCCCTGCCCGCTTAACAGCAGAGGTCTGGATCTGCATTTCAACCCTAACCCTTGCAGGTGGATCTTAATCATTGATCAGTCAAAAAAGTGTGGGGTTTGCTTCTGTCTGTTTCTCACTTTTTTCCACCTGTAAAGGAAAATGGAAATCTATTTGTATTTGTTTACAATATGCCAAAATTAAACTTAAGATCTAATGAAGGAGTGTGCTTGGGGTAGAAACATGAGACGGAAATTCAAACAAAATAAAAACCTTCAATATTTAGTTCAAATTCTACACTTTTGTGTTGGATCTGCAGTGTCCAGAGCGTGGCTTCCCCCGATAGAACCGGGATCAAACATGAGGAAACTTCCACAGATCTGTGGGTGGAGCGCCTCCTGCGTGTTGTTTTATCCATTGTTTGTGCAGCTTGAAGAAGCTCAAAGGAGATGACAGGAAGCACAGACGTGGATTACAAATATGAAGATGGCTTTGAATGTTGGACATTTTGGGTTCAGAAAAAATGGCTTTAGATTAAAAAGACATTCAAATAAATATCATTCCTACTACAAGACTGGTATTTTCCAGTTGCATTATTTGGTTTGGCGAGATAGTTCTTTCCCTTCGCAAGAATGTATACAATGATAACAATAAATGCCTGCAGAAGGGTTTATTTTCGCAAGGGCAAGCTCAGGAACTGTTCATTATTGTAGAGGACGCTGTTTCTGCTGAACAAGAGGGTTTATTGAGTTGTTGCTTTTATCATTCATACTTAGGTGTTCCAAGAAACACTCTTTTCTATAGTTTGAGTCTCATAATGTGAAAAAATGTATCCATTGAGCTATGAAAATAAGCACATCTTTATATATTTCAGAATTATGAGAAATAAGCTAATATGTTTAATGAGTGTGTATATTAAGTGAAAGTACAGTATAGATGTTTAATGATCATGGTTAAATATACTCAAAAATGTAACTCCATTAACGCTAACAATTATTATTTAGATACCCACTGATGTTTGTTACTCTTGAACCAACAAGGCCAATTCATACTTTAAGCTTATATGGTTTGGTTCGTCTCGCTCGGGCTGTCATGAAGTCAAAATTGGACCAAGACAGAATGTTTCAAGAAGAAAAGTCCAGCTTCTCAGAGCCTCATCTAGCAAATAAATTAACTTTTTTGGACATGGGCATCAGTTTGCTAAAGTTTCAAGGGTCGAAAACATTAGATAGTATATAGACAAAGCTAACCTGCTAACTCTGTGAAGCCTAATTGGAATTGCTCATGGGTGAAATATTACACAGACTCACTTTGGTTCCATTCACTTACATTGAAAAGTAAACTCTTCTTGCTCTATAACAATAACCACTTGTGTTACATTCACCATTTTGGGCCTTCTGTCCCCACATTTTGTCTTCAGCCATAGGGAGTTGTGTAAGCGGGAACAGAGCAGCGTCGCTCCTGATTGGCTCTTTGGTTGCTGGGTTGTTGCTACCCACAAATTTGGTCCATGGAGCCGAGTTTAGCCCTAATCGGCAAACACTACGGGTGACATCAGCACTCGGCTTGTCCTTCTTCAGTAATGAGCCCTAACCACTTTCACACATGAAGTGCTTGATAAATGAGGCCCATAGCACGTAATATTTATCTTTTTGGATCATGATTTATTCGTTATGATTTATTTCATGAAAAGATCTCTTATGTTTTTGATCTGATTGTTTTGTCATCTGAGGTGGGGTAATTTCCTTTCTTAAAGTGCCACCTCTGTGGACCTCTCACGGTCTGTGCTGTTTGTCGAGAGCAGACGTTTAGACGCAGTTATTGACGCAGCATCTCTGACTCATAAACACATTACACCTCTGTCTGTGTTCCAGGGCACAGCTGTTATCGGATCAACACAAATGACTGCAGGCCTTTTACAAAACGTCAATGGTCCATTTGGATCAATAAGCGGCTCAATTCAAGATGGAGAAGAATGAAATGATGTAGAATGCAGAATTGAACACCAACTCCAGTACCAACACAATATTGGGGGCGATCAGGACTCTGTGGTGGCATGGGTGAACTAACACATTTTTTTTTTTAATCAAATAATCTACAGAGCTCATGGAACGCCACCAAACCAGTTCAGACCAAAGACAGAGAGTGGATGAGGGAGAGGAGAAGGAAAAGGGGTTTTTAGGAGAATTACCGCCTCCTACAGCTGCCCACTAACTGTTTTCCTTCACTACAATACCGTCACACATAACTTCTTACCACTTTAACATTTGCTGTGTATTGTTGAATACTTTGTGTTATTTTTTTTTATAGAGAGCTGGTGCTGGAACTGTTCTCTGGGGTGAGGCTTATGGCGGGCACACGCTCTCACATGACTCCTGTTCAGTCAACCACACTTTACTGACACAAGCTGCAGGCAAAGTCTAGAACCATTTGACTTAAATAGAGTATTGTTTGTTTTTATTGTGTTGCCTTTTTTTAATTCATTCTCCACTACCTCAAGTACAAGCACGAGCTGCATGGAGAGTGGCATTTAATCTATGGCCCTCAAGATTTCTGGGTTGTGGGGGTAGAGCACTGGAATTCTAGCCTGGCCTTAGCCATCCGTACACTCCGCTCAATAATCATTTCACTACGACCAGGCTGCTGGAATTCACTCAAACTCATAAAAAGAAAGAAGGGAATGTTTGATAAATGAAAAGACAAATAATGTTTCCCACCAAATGCCAGCAGCGTGAAGAGTGTGTGATGCCCGTGACTGAGCACCTTGGGGTGCATCTGATAAAAAGTGGTTTTACTATATTCTAACAGGAACACAGCACTGTACTATTGATACATACACATACCAAATATAGAAGTCCACTATTCAGAGACACACTGCTAAAAGTTATGAAAAATAAAAAAAAACAAATTGAGCACATTTTGACTGCCTTAAAACAAGATTTACCAATGGAACGCGATAAATCATCTCGTTTTAGAAAGATACAAGTAATTTCTGACATTGGGATGAGAAAATAAAGCAACCGTTTTCTGAAATAAGACTAAATGGCTTTGTCAGATAGGCAAATCTTGTTTTAAATTTATTAAAATTATGATTAAAAAAAACTTGATCATATCCTCATATTTTATCATTTTTTGCAGTGCAGAAAGCAACATTAAGAGCTCCAGGGGTTGTGGTCAGCAGAGAGGGGTCCATACTCACATGCACCATTGTCATGTGTTGATTTCAGGGCTGTATGGGAAGGAAAATTAATATCATTACATATCAGTAACTTTTTTACATTTTGTTATGTTACAGCCTAATTCCAATTTTCCTCAGAATTCTACACACAACACCCCATAAAGACAACATGAAAAAAGTTTTCTTGAGATTCTTGCAAATGTATAAAACATTTTTTTAAAAAGCCTTTGCTTAATACTTTGTTGATGCACCAAGTCTTTTTGACTATGATGCCACAAGCTTGGCACACATGTCCTTGGGCAGTTTTACCCATTCCTCTTTGCAGCACCTCTCAAGATTATATTATTGTTGGATGGGGAGGGTAGGTGCACAGCCATTTTCAGATCTGAGATGCCAGAGCCCAGATCAGTTCTGGCCTCTGGCTGGGCCACTCAAGGACATTCACAGAGTTGTCCTGAAGCCACTCCTTTGTTATCTTGGCTGTGTGCTTAAGGTCGTTGTCCTGCTGAAAGATGAAACGTCGCCCCAGTCTGAGGTAGAGAGCGCTCTGGAGCAGGTTTTCATCCAGGATGTCTCTGTACATTGCTGCATTCACCTTTCCCTCTATCTTGACTAGTCTCCCAGTTCCTGCCTCTGAAAAACATCCCCACATCATGATGCTACCACCCCCATGCTTCACTGTAGGGATGGTATTGGCTTGGTGATGAGCATTGCCTGGTTTCCTCTAAACATGACGCCCGGCATTCACGACAATCTTTGTCTCATCAGACCAGAGAATGTTTTTACTCATGGTCTGAGACTCTTTCAGGTGCCTTTTGGTAAATTCCAAACTAAGGAGAGGCTTCCGTCTGGCCACTCTACCATACAGCCCTGATTTGTGGATTGCTGCAGAGATGGTTGTCCTTCTGGAAGGTTCTCTCTCCACAGAGGAACGCTGGAGCTCTGACCAAGAGTCCTGTTGGTTCCAAACTTCTTCCATTTATGGTTGATGGAGGCCACTGCTCACCTTCAAAGCAGCAAAAATGTTTCTGTACTCTTCCCCAGACTTGTGCCTCGAGACAATCCTGTTTCGGAGGTCTGGAGACAATTCCTTTGACTTAATGCTTTGTGCTCTGACATGTACTGTCAACTGTGAAACCTTATAACTACAGGTGTGTGCCTTTCCAAATCAAGTCCAATCAACTGAATCTACCACAGGTGGACTCCAATGAAGCAGTAGAAGCATCCCAAGGATGATCAGTGGAAACAGGATGCACCTGAGCTCAAATTGGAGCTTCATGGCAAATACTGTGAATACTTATGTACATGTGATTTCTTCGTTTTTTATTTTTAATACATTTGCAAGAAATCATGTTGTCATTAGGGGGTGTTGTGTGTAGAATTGTGAGGACAAAAATTAATTGAATCAATTTTGGAATAAGGCTGTAACATAACAAAATGTGGAAAAAGTGAAGCGCTGTGAATACTTTCCGGATGCACTGTAGATAAGACATATTTGCTTAATGGAGATGATAGGAACTACGATAAAGGGCCTATAAACTCACAAAACCTGATTACCTGACTATCTCACTGACAAAAAACACCTTATGTGTATGTAGCAAGGATACAATTACACATCAGTATTATACAGTTTGCCTGAAACTGAAGAAAAACCAGGGCTGCCCTCTACTGGTACCAATGGCTAAAGCAAATCTCAGTGGTTGTTAATTGAAGTAGGTCACGTACAATATCTCTTTAACAAATGTTATAATGAGATGCCACTTTTATTATTATTGTTATTTGCATTCATTAGAGGCTGTGAAACTCTCGTTGTGACATTCCACATAAGTGTTAGATAAATAAGCACACGTGTGTCCAAACCACATGTTAAACAACTCTGAGTTCAAGTGTGAAAAGTAAAATGTATGCACGACCATTATAAATACATTTTACACCAGCGAACAAAAACATTCTGTGCTAAAGGTTACAGTTACATACCGTGGGTTGCATACGGTAAATCCAGCGGCAGCTACAATCACACTTAATAAATCTATATATTATTATTATCATCATTTTTATTACTACTACAAATTTCTATTTTTACTTATAAACGTTCAATAACATGTGTAATATGATGGATCATACAATGTATATTTGGACTCAATATTTATTGCCTGTACATTTTATTTACATTTGGGGCCAGGTTGTTACCATTTTCTTTGTAAAACTTTGCTGTTTAGCTGTAGAGGGTTCAATATGACGCTGTACAAAGATCTGTATGATTTAAGTATAGAAAATAATGAAAAAAATGCTTGACTGGTATTTTTCTGTGGCATAAAGAGGCAATATATTTTCCATCATAAGTTATTGTGATTTGTGACAGACATATTTTTACCCCTTGTCTGTGTAGGTTTCCTCCGGGTGCTCCACTTTCCCCTACCTAAAATGTGTTACAAAGCTACTATTTGGTGTATTTACGGCTCCTGCTGTTACCCATCCCATCCAAATAAACAAATAAACAGAAACAAATATTGATGTTATCTGCTTTGAGGAATCTTTAATAAGATTATTGTAGGTTAATAATAATGATAATGCATTGGTGTTATATAGCTTCTTTTAGGACACCCAAAGACCCTTCACATGACATTATTCATTTACTCCATACACAGTGGTGGTAACTATTACTTTAGCACAACTGTCCCGGGACATACTGACAGAAGCGAGGCAACCATTATGTGACCACCAACCACTGACACACACCAGACTCATTCTAGGCTGAGTGAAGTGTCTTGCCCAATGACACAACGACAATTTGGTACTTTACAGCCATAGCGGCCCCATTGTGGCAAGTGGTGTTCCCAGAGGTCTGACGGAGTCTGGCTTTGGCCTGCAAGTATGGCCACAAAGGTTGACTTTAATTCGTTATAGTGTAAGTATCGTGTACATATGTGAATATACAGTTTATGGTTGTTACTTGACGCTGACGGTAGAGAGCGATATTCCACTTTCAGCTGGAGCCTCTTTTTGTTGCAGGAAGTGCTAAACGGGGGAAGCGTGCGTTTGTTTGTTTATTATAATCATGGATCTATTATAAAAGATCCATGGTTTGGGCTCTGTGGCCGCTGGATTCGTCCGGAATGCGCATGTCAAAAAGTGTAAATAAACATGTAAACAGTTTTTGTTGTTATATACAGATTATATTATTGATTTGTGCTCACATGTATCAAGGTTTATTACGAGAAATGGCGGAAAAAAGGTTTAAAAAAAAAAACTTTTAGTAGTCGCGCAGCAAGTGCGCAGATGCGTTCACAGGCATACGGAAATGAAGCAAACACATAGACAGTTTAATTCTTGATTAGATTCACTGTCCTTGACTTGTTGGACTACTAAATAAATGTGTTCAACGAGACTTGACTATGTATGTATGTATGAATGCACGATAACGGGATAAATGATTACAATTGTTTTTTGCAACAATGGGACAAATGGATGGTTTTATGGCGCCCTCTCTAGGTCACACATTAAATGTCAAGGAAATGCTAAAAGTAATCAAATAAATAAACATTATCCAGCTCTAAAATGGACAAAATAGGAATTAAGTAAAGCTAATCAAGCTAAAACAAAGTTACCTGTAATATAAATCTAGTTCGTGATTTGTTTAAAACATTACTTTTACAAGACTATTTATATTGAGACAAACAAAATGTATTATTTATGAAAAATGACCCCAGCTTTAAAGAGGCACGATTACAATCGTCCTACTGTTGGTGGAACTGTTGGTGGAACTTGGTGCTGATCTGCAGGTTCCAGACATCCACACTTTCAAAGTCCTCCCTATACTGAAATGCAATATAGGGATGCAATACGCAAATGCAATATCTCAACACGACATATCTCCAGGACTTCAGGAAAAAAACAACAATCCATCCCCAGGCCGCATGCAAATTTTAATTTTTACTTTTATTTTTTGATTATCTTCCCTCTAAACACGAAAACAAACAAAACACACTAAACAGAGTCATGGGCCGTTAGAGGCTCTTGTAGTAGTGCAGTAGAGGGCCCGGAGGGACGTGGCGGCGGCAAGGACCCAAGGACAAGGGTCAGTGTATCTACAGTAATCTGCAGTGTGGGAAAATGCTGGACAGTCAAGATTACCCTTTTCAATATGGTCCTCAGTCCTCACTTTCATTCTTCAGTATCTTGTATCTTCTCATATCAAAGTTGTCTCTGAAGATGAGACACAAAATCCCAACTAGTGTCACCCAGCATCATGAAGCCTAAGATTTCGTGCTTCATGATAGTACATGACATTAGTAAGCATAAGCCACGAATATGGTAGATAAATAAATAGAGATGCTCACAGGCAGAACAGATAAGGGGTCTGTGAAATAGTGGGAATAATATACTTGTGATTTGAACAATACAATAATAGTTCATCTATACATCAGATCTTTTAGCCAATAATTTCAACTGTAGACTCAGTGTACTCACTGGACCAGGTTGCTCCTTTAACATTAAAAACTATCCAAACAAAGCCCATACCCTTGTGGAAAAATTAAGGTGCTAAAACAGTGTGTAGGGTGGCCGAAAGAAGGTATCAGAAAAATTAAACTACAATAAATTATGAAATATACACAAACCTGCAAAAACATACAACAAACAATCTGTAAATCAAGAAACAACTACTTCTCAAACCTTATCATTTTAAGTCTTGATGCACATTTGATTGGCATTAGACATACAGTAAAGAGAAAACATATGCATAGAAAAATACATAAAAAGTTACCTTTACTCACATTGAGGAGCCATCCTTTTTGTTGCTTTCTTGGTGGCATAATTTTCGCATTCACCTCCTCCAAGGAAGTGATATAACTCCTTGTACGCTTTAAATTTCGTCATGTTGAAAATTCACCGATTTAAAATTCAAATCCCCTTGGCTCGGTACGTGATCGCGCTTGCGCCAGTACGCAGCACTTACGTAAATTAAAAATCAATATACCATTTTATTACGAATAGCTATTTTAGAAATACAACACAGGGAAGCACATAACAGGTGTATGATGATTAGATTCACTGTCCTTTACTTTTTGAATCAAAAATGAAACTGTATGTGTTAGCCTCATTTCCGTGTGCCTGTGAACGCATCTGGGCACTAGCTGCGCGGCTACTAAAAGTTTTTTTTTTTGGAGCCCTTTTTCTGACATTTCTCGTAATAAGCCTTGATACATGTGAGCACAAATCAAAAATATAATCTTTATAATACAACACGAACATATTTATTTACACTTTTTTACATGCGCAAACTTGGCGCAAACTGAACTTCCGGACGAAATCTGTTTCCGGGACGAATCCGGCAGCCACAGGCTCCACGTGAATTGCATATGATCCGCTTGCTATCTATGTAATCTCCCAGTGCAAAAGTTGCCCAATTAAGCAGAAATCATGGGGAAGAAGGGAAACAAAAAGGAGAGCAAAGTGAAAGGTGCCGAAAAGACAGCGGCCAAGATGGAGAAGAAAGTGTCCAAGAGGTCCAAACGAGAGGAGGCGAGTGTCACGCGTTTTAATGAATCTGTCAAAAATTATATGATTCTTTAGAGTTATACGCAATATTTCTGCATTCAGGAAGACTTGGAAGCTCTTATTGCTGAGTTTCAAAGTCTCGACGCAAAGAAAACTCAGGTGACAGAGACAGCATGCCCACCACCATCACCAAGGTATAACAGCAGTACACGTTTTTAAGCTGAGGTACTTAAGTTTTTCATACTTAAATAATATTGTAAACAAATCTACATCATGCCATCTTTATCTTCAGTCAAGCATGTTATGGTTTGAACAAGCTGATTTAAGGTTGTGACAGAGGCCCACAATTCATGCATGTGAACTAGTGTTATTACCAAAGTGTTTTGAGAGTGAGGAACTTGTTAAATGAATTGTGTTACATGTCTTTTCAGACACTAACTTGAGTATAATCAAGCAAACCAAATGGCACATTCCATTCTGGTCAGTTGTATTTCTATTTTCATAGGCTTAACGCATCGCTAAATGCTCACCCAGAGAAGGATGAACTCATACTGTTTGGAGGAGAATATTTTAATGGAAGAAAGGTAATGTGGCCTAATATACTTAACATACATTTTCTTAAAGTGATAACCAATCAGTATTTGTTTTTGTTATAGACCTTTTTGTACAATGACTTGTGTTTCTACAATATCAAGAAGAATACCTGGGTAAAATCAGAGATCCCTAATCCTCCTCCTCCACGATGTGCCCACCAGGTAACTCTCATTAATACATGATCACTGATTCAGTATAGTTAGAGTTAGGGTTCGGGGTGAGGTAGGGCTAGGGTGAAGTTAGGGATTCCAGGAGCAACTTTAAAATAAGGGCATCTCAACAAGCTGCATTAAATATCCATTCGTCACCTGCATCACAGGTGACAGATAAGTGAATATTAACTATAGCACAACTCTAAAATACAAACCAAAATAGCTTAATAAATAAAAAAAATATAAACCTAGTGCTAAGAAACATATACTTGCATGGTTAAATGATTAAGTTAACTCTGATTATTTGTTTTCATGAACCAAGTTATGAATCATCTGTGATAGACTTGATCATTGTAGTAATAAGTCATTCATTCCAAGGGTTCAAATATTCACAATAATACCACTGTACATGTTAGCGGCATGAGGCTCTGGGCTGAAAGTGACTAAAGTGACACACCTTAACCAGTTCTATATATAAGGACTCCTTTTTGTCCCTTGATCTGGATCCAAGAGTTTAAATATGGCACTATTTTTATGGTAGTTCTAAAGGAAGATTAACCCGAGGAACATAGTCTGAATTATGCAAATAGTTCCTCTATTCAGGCATGCAAATAATTAGTTGGTGGCTGATTGTGGGTTTCTTCCTGGGGCAATTACAGTTTGTAATATGCAAAATGTATGGTCAATTTTTCTAAACTTTTTTTCTCCAGGCTGTCGTGGTTCCTCAGGGTGGAGGACAGCTCTGGATATTTGGGGGAGAGTTTGCGTCGCCAAACGGAGAACAGTTTTACCACTACAAAGACCTGTGGGTTCTGCATCTAGCAACAAATACCTGGGAGAACATTAAGTATGAACATTGTGTTTGTGTCAGTTTTACTGTTATCTCCAAAATACGTTGTCATTATTAATTTGATCCTAGAGCTCCGGGAGGCCCGTCGGGACGCAGTGGTCACAGGATGGTGCTGAGTAAGAAACAGCTGCTGGTTTTTGGAGGATTCCACGAAAGCACCAGGTAAACGGTTATTTGAAACATCAATTAAAATTCCACAATAACATAATCCCATCCATTTATAGCACTTATTATAAGCAAGTGCTGGACATGCCTTGAGTGAGTAAAAAAACAGTTATACAAAATGATTTAAATATTTAAGACCATAAAACCAGTCAACTCAAATAAGAGCAATAGCGTATAAATAGACAATACATATCTTTTGTAGTGGTTGTTTTTATTAAAGTGTATAAAGTAATCAACGCTGGATGTCGGCTCGAGCATGCTTGCATTTTCATAATCCTGATTTGTACTTTCCTGGAGGAGGATATGTATAATCGCTCATAAACATGTTTAATGGTTTTAATGGTTGTATGGTGTATATCTAAAATCAGGAGTGCTGACTTGTGCCACATTAAGTGACAATATCAGCTCAATGTTTAAACATATTCAGCGCTGATTTTGTTTTAACTGTATAC
>JAPMNZ010825117.1:0-18310 GCA_029875035.1 Pomatoschistus microps | reverse complement strand
TGTATGCATTCATCTTACTTCAAAAGCCATCTCAACTGTCTATTTTTCCGGTAATTACAATAACAACAATTATTGACTAATCTTGTCATTCTCACATCATTCATCAATCCAAATCCACTTCCATAATTCTCCATTATTAATAGAATATTCTACGTGACAACGCTGTATTCGGAGCAATGTTATTCAAATCCTGCTTGATTCAATAAAAATAAATAATCTCTCTCTTCCCTTGAATGGACATGTGAGCTGCTAGTTCTGCTGAGTTTCAATTCACAGCTAAAAAACTCATAATTTTTTCGCTGGTGATTAAATGAATGAATATGTATTTTTAGATCAAAGTTATGTTCATTTGTAGCTATTTTTTGCTTGTATCTGGGGCATTTGCACAGCACTTTGGAGCTGGTATATAAATAAATGTGACCTTTAACGCTGACTTACGGGGTTAATTTCTGATCAACAGTGCATAGCTTTAAAATACATGTTTTAATCAATTCACATTTACATTAAAACATCTTGAGAATTGCCGTGTCCGTCCTGATTGTTGAATAGGTTCATTTGCCACTTTATTTCCAAGAGGCCATATCCCCAAGTGCCGTTCCTCCCTCAGCAAAATCCATAAGTAATTTCTTGTAGTTATTGTTTCTATTTCAGGCACAACATGCGTGGTTGTCTCCTTTGCAGACGTATTCAGCATCTAAATGATTTTATTTTCAGTGATTCACTTGGTCTGCTCCTGCCTAATTTGCATGCAGTGTTTGACCCGAGCAGTAATCTACAATGACTCTCTCATAAGCCTCTGGCACTTTGGGGAGATGTTACAAACCGTGACCAACGACAAGAGGCGCTAAAGCAAACTCACTGTAGTATTGTGATTAGCTAAAGCAGCCCCATCTGAATAGCTCATCGCACCGACAATTTCATTTGTCTTTTTCAGAGATCACTGTTTATGGGGAACATATATGATTATAATTAAGAGATGCTTTATTCGTGCCCCAGTGGGGAAATGTCAGAGTCGCATCAGAAGTTTTGGAACGGAAGGAATTAGGAGCACACAACACAAGAAAGGTAAATAGTAAGCATAGCACAACACTACACAAAAATAGAATAAAACCTCTATCTTTAGCCTAATAAAGAAACAAAACATATACAAGTATACACATATAAAGTGTGTGTAATGTCCATACATGTAGTATTCTACAACATGTATGGACATTTATCAAAATTCATGGACATTGGTCTCTCTCTATGGACCCATACATACGTGTATTTTTGTGTGTCTTAACAATTGATTCTCTGATCTGTGTTGGTGATTTCAATGCTTTTGTAAGTCCTCTGAGATGACTGCTGTTGTGATTTAGGGTTATACAAGAATACATTGTATTGTATTGTATTGTGTATACCAGTGCCAAGAAATATACTTGTATACATCTGTAGATATAATTGTAAAACACTGGAGTCAAGTGCAAGAATATTGAAGGAATAAGTTGTAGGCACTGTGGGTTAAAATATTCAGAGATGAAACTACTACATGTATCAGCATGAGGCTCAGGATCGGTATCGGTGCATCCCATAAATAAATAGTATCGTCTCAACACTGGATTGACCCTAAGAGATAAACATGAATTCAGATAGCATCAAATGATGATGGGTGAGAATATAACAACCAATAAGAGAATCCAAGGTATTTTTCTTTCTTCTAAAGTACGGGCGTTTTCTCCAAGTTTGAACGAGACGTTTTTCATCACTGCAATTAATTCCAAAGATAATTTAAATTGTTAACTATTGTACAGTCTCATTTAAATGTAAATATGAACTTCAACATTATGTAGTGTCGGAAAAGTGTATGCTGTCATATGCTTTATGCTATATTTGCACACAGCAACAGTGTCAGAATATAATCAAGAAAAACGTTACCTCTATCTGTGCCCCGCTGTGCACCTTTAAATTGTCATCTTGAATTGCTGCAGCTCACAAATCCACAGGATATTTACAGGCATGAGTAGTTTGTATACAGATGGAACTGCTCTCCTAAAGGTGAACCAGAAACAAGTTCATTTTAAGCTGGCTTCATATTCACATTGAAGAAAGCAGTGGTATTAGCATAAAGGCAGAGAGGCTTTGCATACTTGAAACCCTCTCAGCCAATCTACTGGAAATAGCCACGCACACAACACCCTCTGATTACATTGATATGTAGATTCATGCATCTGCAAAGATTAGTTATTCATTAATGTATTTACTCTGAATTCTCCACTGAGTGCACCTCAGACACAAGTTTGGGCCACACTGGAGGCCTCAGAGTAATCAAGTCACGTCCAATCTGTTTAAATGCAGTGGCCAGATGAGGATGAAGTCAACACTCAGGCACTGTGTATGTTTTTGTTTTCAAAAGACATGTTATTTCCTTCTCCATCTTCATTGACTTAAAATGCACGAACTGTAAGTAACTTTACTGGTGGCCAGTCTAGATGACTTTGCTCTGCCTCCATAGTATGTCTAAAAAATATATCTATCTAGTCTATTATGAAATCAAAATGTATGGTATGACATTGGCTTATTGATGGTGACTATTTCAGATTTTAAAATGAGAAAAAGACATTTTTAATTTGCTACTTGCGGAAATCTTGTTGCTTTTGGGCTGGGGGGGTCGCTCCCATAGAAGCTGATGAGAAACGAAGATCATATTTTGAGTCATTACACATCTACTTTAAGGACAAATGTAGGGTTATACAGTATTATGGTATATTCTACATCTATGTTCTCCATGTTTTATCATAGTTACTATATAGATGTTTATTACGAAAAATAATAGGCTCTTATGTGACAGTTTTAGACGGTGTAAAACAGATCCTTGGATTTGCTTGACATGGATGATAAACTTGCCATAATCCATTATAACGTGATTTTCGTGTGACTTGAAAATGTTTGTTTGGACCTTTGCCATGTAATTTTGGCATGTTCCTGTCTTCTCTGTGGCGAAAAGCCGATGAGGGTTCAAACAAAAAAACGTTACTGCTGTTGTCCTGTGTCAACAGTATTTACACAAAATTAATGGAAAATCAATCTATATGGAGACAAGGTGGCAAGTTGCATTGTGTACTATAGGGCTGTTATAAAACTGATATGACTGTTGAGCGGTGATATATTACTATATATTAGTCAAAATGCATGACAAATGCTAAAGTATGGATCGTATTTGTGCCCAAAACAGTCAAATTCATCCATTCATTTTCTTTTGCTTTATCTGTTGCCGGGTCAAAGGGGCAGCTGTAACAGAGGACATGCCTGAAACACCTTCTCAGGGAGCCGTCCAGGAGGCATCCAAAACAGATGCGCAAGCCACCTCAACTGACTCCTCTCGCATTGGAGAAGCAGCGGCTCTACTTCGAGCTCCTCCCGTGCAAGTGAGTTCCTCAACCTATTTCTAAGAGAGCGCCCAGCCACTCTGTGGAGGAAACTAAGAAAAACAGTTTACATAAAAAATATTTGTTTTGGTGTCATTGTAATTTTATTTTTTCTCGCATCTAGTTTTATTGAAAAAAGGTGAATTATGTGTCAAGAGTGTGCTTTTCCACAAACCTGACTTCTTGCATAATTTTCCAATGTATTGTATTTTCCTTTCATCTCTGTGAGTTGATTTCCTGTTAACAGTCTGTCAACCCGCCAGAAAGGCAGTATGCATCACCAGTTTGTATCCTATCTTGCAGCCATTTTTGTTATCTTTAAAAATAGTCTCACAAAAGCTCCAGAGGAATCGCTAAACACTAAACAATGTCCCTTTACCCGCACAGACCTGGCCAAAAACTGGAGCTTGTCACAAGGGACCTCTCTCTGCAAAGAAAAGAATAGTTTTACATTATCACATGCACACACATTTGCAGAGAACCACCTCAAAGATTTAAAAGAGAGGATGGATAATCTGAAATATAGGTCACACTCAAACCACCTTTCATAATTTAATTTAGCGGGAAGTAAATGTCCTTGAATTGTTGAAATAGCTTGAGATAGGCGACAGTAATATAAATATATATATAATCACTACGTACTGTATTTTTAAACCTTGAAAAGTTCTTGACATGTTTTACTAAACTTTTCTTCGTGACAAGTAACTACATGAACTCATTATGTCTTTGTTGCTGTTTAGGATCTGGGTTTTCTATTTTTGGACAATGCTGCAACCTAAAGGGAGCGTGGAAGATAAGCTGAGGTAGGTAAAATATTTGGAAAAGAAGCAACATAGGCATTATAGGCTAAATGAAAGCACTTTGCTATAGTTTCACTCGTGTCTTGTCTGAATGAGAGGCTAACTAACTAAATGCTAATGCTAAGTCTAGCTAACGTTAGCCGCGCGCAAAATATGCTGTTTTTTTGTCAAACAAAACCATCTTAATAATTATATAGTTATGTTTTAACTATTAGAACAACAACCTGTACTATATTCTGACATAAAAAATGCAAATTAATCGATAACATAAATATGGTAACTGTAAATTAGCCTACTCGGTTTGTGTGTGTCAATGTTGATTCTCCAAAAGGTCAGACTGTAATAAATTGGATTGATAATCGATTATTTTCGGTTAATCGATTAGTTGCCGAGAACGCAGGCAAGAGTGTGTTGGAAAATGTTTATGGGATGATGAGTGAAGCCAATGGAGGACATCCTAATAGTACTTTTTGATTTATTGTTGCATCAAAAACGAGACATTTACACAAGTCCTGAATATTTGGTATGCTGTTACTGTTGGAGTCTGTCTATACACCTGTTAACGCTTAATCAACGACTAAAATGGTTGTAAAAAAGTTGATTAATCCCTAATTCAGTCTCATTTCCGATTATAGACAGAAAGATGAATATGTTTAAGGTCTTATGTGGTCAGCAACTATTATAGAAATGTCTCATTACTTTAATGTTATGAGTTTATTATGGTTATAAACAGTGGCTTTTATGGTTGATGATCTTCTATCTGCTGCTACGACAATACTGCCTTCTCTTTTTCCCAATGCTACACAACCCCCCAAGCTGTTTACAACAAGCTTCATAATAAAGTCATCACAGTGGCTACAATAAAAACAGTAATACACTTGAATGATGGTAAACAAGACCATTACAGGCTCTTGAGACTGCTCCTGACCTTAACCTGAGACTAATTATGTTTCTGCTAGATTGCACCAACTAATTTAGAGCTTCCCTCTTCTGTCCGCCCCTGCTCAAAATGATGATCTATGGCCGCGGTGGAGGCAACACATCTCTGTCTTGGCGGACTGGTGGTGACTGGTTTATATATAGGTAATGATGCCAAATTGCACATGTGGGAATAGGGGAGAGGGGGACTAGTGAAGCCATCCATCAGGGGCTAGTTTGGTATAGCAGCCATTAGGGGCATTATTCAAAGCTTGAGACCACTGGAAGCCACACAAGTAGTAGCCAGCGTCTCTCTAACCTATTTTTCTCCATCTCTCCCTTACAAACACAGACAGAATTTGCCACGAGCGACGAGAGAGGACATCTCATTCTTTTATCCAAGACGAGTCATTGTGGTGGTGTCAGCTGGTGCCGTCTCTTTTATCACACACTGGAAGCTAATGGAAGCAAGAGGAGGTGGGGGATAGGATACACGCGCACACACACACACACACACACAAATGCACACTGAGCTATAAGAGGTTGTGGAGATGGGGCGGGTGGGCATGCCAGGCCCCGGGGCAGAGGCTGTTTTCTCTTGCTTTCTGCTGCCTCTCTATCAGCTTGGGTTTTCTGACACTCAATAAACCACAAGGAAGGGCTTCAAACTGTTTTCTCTGCCACTCGTTTGATGTTTTGATGCTATCCCCCAGTTGCGTTTTACCCCCGTGGTGGAATGTCATTGTCTACAAAAAGACAGCTTTTGTTTAATTTGAAGCGTCCCACATGAGCTGACTAAAACTACATTTTCCTTTCTCACATTTGTAACATAGTAATCTACGGTTTATTATCTGTGAAGATACATGTTCAAGCGTTTGCACAATAGCCAATTAATGCTAAAGGATTCTGCTCCCGAGCACCGGATACTTGAGCTGACCCAATTTCCTAATAAGACGCTTGTAGGCGAGGGGATGCTACTTAAAAAACACATGCTGTAAGCGACATATGCCAAACGTATATGGTATTTATAACTTCTATAACTCTTTATTTTTTCAGTCTTTTTCGATTTGTAACATAACAATCGTGCTTTATCATGTGACACCATTTAGATACATATCATGTTTATATTTTGTTTTACATTAGGCAGTGAGACAGTTAAAAATATACAAAACAATATTGTTTTACTAGACATAAGTTCTATTTTTAATATAATCCTCAGCATCTTCATTGTCATAGTCTTCATCTCATATATTTCTGTAAGGTATGTGCTTTAGCTTCTGTGATCAAAATATTATTGCAGAAAACAGCAACTCCATTTTTTCAACATTTAGACAATAACTTCCAATGTAATACAGACATTCACAGTTACATGTTTTACACGGTACAGTTTTACAACAAAGTTCCAGAGAAAACTGTGGCAGAGTAACTTTATACAAAATTCACAGGACATGAACTGTAGCCATTTCACATTTTCGCTCAGTTGTTTTGCTTTTCAAAGTAAACATGTTCTGTTCAACCAGATGCCTCTCACAGTAGCTGCCATAGAAGCAAACTAACATTGTCCTTACATATCATCGCAGAAATCTGGGGGAATTAAAGCTTTGTGCTTTTCAATAGTGAAGCAATAACAACAGGAACAAAAAGAGAAACAGACCACTTGCTTACTGGCCTGCACACATACGCACATCTACATATGTATTGCTCAATACATATAGATCAAACTATGCTTGATCAGTACACATGGAGAAAGGAATGACTACAGAGACACAGAGTTGGTCCAGGCTTGTGCTAGCTTACAGAGCTGTGTTTTGTCTTTGTGCCCAGTCGTGTAAATAGACTATGGCTCGGACAGAATGGGTTTGTTGGCTTAAGGCCTTCTCTGTTCTTATTCTTTTTTGTTTGTCAGGAGATATTTCAGATATTTTTACTGATGTTCCTGAGGAAAGCATGCAAAAAGTAAACAGGACTGACTGTCAGCAGAAAGGGATAGTCAATGTTTGTAAATCACTTTTCTAACCCTGTGCTTTTTGTACTTCTTTGTACCCTGTGCTTTGCCAACCCGACACTAAACGGCATAGTTTTTGCTTTTGTCTGCCTATTGATTTTGGTCCTCCTTCACAACACGTATAGTATAAAACATCCTAAAAATAAGTCTAAAAATGTTTCATCACATAAAAGTATTTTTTTCTCTTTTTTTTCCACTGTAAAAGGAAGGAAAAAATAACAGTCTCTCTCACACACACATATCTTTTGCGACAAAAACTGGATTTCTCCAGGACTCGTAATCATGAACTTCTTATTGGCATTGTGCTTACTCGGAGCTTGTGCTCGCCTTGTGGCCTGTACCTCACAGAGTGCAACGCTAACACCAGAGACAGTTGTGTGAGGCGCCGTAAACATCCACAAGAAACCCATTGCACTCTTCATTTTAGTTCACTACTTCATCTACTATATTCACACTGTATTTACTTGAATCATGAAGATATTCAACAAATCTCTAATCTATTTCTCTAGGTTTTTTTCTTCTTTTCTCACAGTATTACACAGTATGTTTACATTTTCAGATTGACGGTTGAAGTTGTGAACACTAACAGTCTTTGATATTGTTTTCCCAAAAGCAAGCCGGCAATTAGACATCATTGGCTTGGCTTTACAAATGCAGAAAATAAACAAGAGATGTTTTTTTTTTTTTTTTGAAAATCTGTTTTTTGATCACATATTGCCCTCGGAGGTAGGTGAATCAATTGAAATCTTGGAAGTTCTTTGTAATGTTCTCTTTTATCTACATGCTCCATGAGGGTGTGCTCGTTGTCTACACGTTGGCCTCTGCATTGGTCAGGTTGGAGGTGGCGGTCGTTGTGCTCGGGGGGGCCACCGTGTCCACCGGGCTCCCGACAGCCGGGGCGGCGCTGGTCGGGCTACTTTTGGTGACCGCACTGGCGCTTACAGTGGTGGTTGTGGTGATGACGGCGGTGGTCGGGCTTGCTGCTGGATTTGACGGACTGGACACAGTGGGAGGGTTGGCGGGGGGAGGGGCTGCGCTGGCGCTGGTCACCGGGTTGGGGCTGGGGACCGGGGCGGGGTTGACTGGGCTGGCCGCGTTGGCAGGGGCCTGGGATGAGGGACTGGCTGCGTTGGTGGGACTGGACAGGTTTGCGGTGTTGGCCTCCACAATCTGATCCGGGCCGTTCTCCTGAGGCCTCCTGGTCACTGCAGGCGGCTGAAGCATTATTCGAAGTCGCTGGGAATCACAAACAAACAAATGTATCATGTAACAACAACTGTATAGTTTAGAACATAAATATATATTTATTGCTATAGATGTAGAATTGCACAAATCATTTATGTCAATAATGCGTGCCAGTTCAAACAAATCTCAAAAATGCTCAAAAGTCAAAGTCAACTACAGTTCGTGAGCATATATACATTTTCACAAAAGAAAACAACAAAAAACATAGCATAATAATAACACAACTATTCACAAATAAGGAGCACAGTTGTGTTTATTAAAGTATCAAACCAGATTATTGATATGCAGATTGAGTAACAATCAACATTTTTAGTGACCTGAACACTTTCTGTGTTCAAGTCTGATAGAAGAACAATAGCAAATAGACTGATGGTCATATGGAAACTTCTCCCCTGAAGGAGGAGTCCTACTCTGCTGTTACTTGGGCCCCATGGCTAGTCAGGACACCCTCCGATCTCACCAGTTCATTAAGAGTCCAGACTCAATGTCAATTGAGACTCATAACCTAGACTCCTAACCCTAACTCAGGCCCAGACCCTAACCCAATTACCACTGGTTGGTTGACTTAGCCAACATTGATCCTGGGTTAGTCAGGCGTAGCTGATAAACCACAACATTTAAATATTCTCACCTCTTTGTAGGTCCCCTTCAGTCCTACGAACATGTATATCATGTATCCGGGGATGAGGACCATGGAGGACAGTGCCATGAGCCAGCCCACTCCCTGACCCCAGCCCGGGAACACGTAGTCTCCCATTTTGAGAGGAACCATTTGTATGGCACTGAACAGGAAAACACCCTGTGGCAGACATAAGAAATGGGAATCATTCATCTATGCCTCCAAAGGCAGGTAATATTGATATAATGTATTATATCTGTTTCATTGTAGGTCCAGTTTTACTCACACCAACAATGAGAGGAGTAAACACAACCCAGCACAGCTTCCACCATAGACAGGGCTTGTAGCCAATCATCTCCTCGATGTTGTCATAGAACTTGTTCACACCTGCGAGAAATGAATCAAAATTCAGATTCAATTTATTTCAATTTGCTGCCGGCCTGGCATGCATGATGATGAGGCGGGTGAAGTGGAACACACGAGTGCTCATGACCTTGAGGCTACAGGAGACCTGGTGTTACGCAAACGCTTCCGTAACAATCGACTGCATTGCTTAAAATATGCTAAAACATGTAACAAAACAATGATGATACACACCGTAGCACCAGGATATGGAGATGCATTCAAAGAAGACCAAGAACAGCAGACACATTCCACTGGCAGAGTAGTAGTCAAACAGTTTGAACACATAGATCCCACCCTGGTCACATAAAAATGGATTACTTTGTAAGAAATATGGGACATCTGCATCATGGGAGCATACAAGTCAGCTTCTTGGCCTTACCTGCGTGATGTTTGACAGTCCGATCACATAG
This sequence comes from Pomatoschistus microps, assembly GCA_029875035.1. Taxonomy (NCBI): domain Eukaryota; kingdom Metazoa; phylum Chordata; class Actinopteri; order Gobiiformes; family Gobiidae; genus Pomatoschistus; species Pomatoschistus microps. The sequence continues at coordinate 8,504 of JAPMNZ010825117.1, read as the reverse complement.
GACACCACACACACAGCTGCAATGAATAGCTCTCTCCTGCCCCTAAGAGCTCTGGGAAATTCATCCACCAGAGCGGTAATGAAGCCTTCCACCGTGCAGAACTGAGGAGAGCATAGAGACTCACATTGTGAACATTCGCATCCATACTTTGCCCATAGCAAGAGAAACGAACAGGCTGTTTATGGTGAGTGTAGGGTGGAGAAGTGTGAATATGTTAATGCTGCTTGTGTTGAAGTGTGGAGGTAAGAGGAGCAGTTATTACGTAAATGTCTTTCCAATAAAAAGAAGATTATGCCGTTCCGCTAATAGTAGTTTATATGGGCTCAATCAATATGAAATTACGGAGCCAGTGCCCACGGCCAGTTTTCTGTTTAGCATCCTGAGTAAATGAGCCATTTGACCAGAACAGATTACAAATGCATTAAAACCTCTGATTTTCTTTTGATAAATGATAGTTAAACATGTATTGGGCTTATGTTATGTCACCAGCTTCAGATTGAAACACAAGCGCATTTACGGCTTTGTTTTCAACAATGACAAGTACTCGCAAAGGAAGGTTTCTCACCCATGATCTGTACTGCAGTTTTTCCCGACGTTTCGTCCTTTATCGAAAGAAGGATAAAGGATGAAACGTTGGGAAAAACTGCTAAGAAGTACAGATGATGGGTGAGAAACCTTCCTTTGCTTTGACTGATCCCTGTACCACTGAAAGCTTACACAAACTTATTGACAAGTACTGTTGTTATTTTCTGTGTGGCACAAGACTAGATTTTTTTAACTTAAAGACGCAGTTAGCGATGTTGTTAGCTTAGCCGTAGCACCAACTCGAAACCACTCCCCCCTCCCCTCCCTCTTCACCAAACCAAGCATCCAGCATTTTATTTTATTTTTCACAACAGGGAGAGTGGGAGGCTAACATGAAATTGGCCTTTTCTGTTCGGCCCTTTAAGGTTTTAGATAATAATATGATAACTCAGATGCACGCACTCGCTAGAAACAGGAAGAGGGTGAAGGGGGTGAACGCAGCTCATTGGTTCGTTGGGGATGAACGAATCCCATTGGTTTATTTTTATCGGCTCACTTCAAAATATTTTGCATTAATTTTTGGAGACTATAGGCATCTGACCAATTCCATTCCTTTTTGAAAACACATGATTATTTGACTACTTTTAGGGTTAAGGGACGTTTTCCCACAACATTTTTAAAGATGCATCTGGAAAAAATCACTGACTGCATCTTTAATATGTTCATTATGCCTGAACCAATACATTTTAAATCCAACCACAACACATTTCAAATCCAACCACAACACATAAAAGTGGTCAACTGCTCATGTAATTCTGCACACTCGATCTCTAAAAGCAAGGAATGTCTGTCTGTCTATCTTACTGTCTGCGTGTATGTGTGTGTGTGTGTGTGTGTGTGTGTCTGTGAGTGTGTGTGTATGATGTCGCCTTGGTAACTGGCAATGATTTATTTAATTACACCTAAACTGTTGATGTTATTGAGATGAGTATGGGTTGGCTCAGGTCAATATAATCAGACAGAATGTGACTTTGAGTCCTATAGAGCTCCTCCTACAGGCCTACATGCTACGCCAATGCGCTAGTGTCTGTATTTAAGCCAGCAAAAAAGGGACAATGTAAGATTTTAATAAAATTGTGTTTTGGCCTCTTCTCCTAATGCTCTGTGGCCTTATCTGACCTCGTTTGCTTTGCATTTAGACTGTTGCAGAAATGTTCAGTCCAAATAAGGGACTGTTTTATTATCAAGGCTGAGTGATATTCTTTAACTACACACAGATTTAGATTTCATGCTTATCGTGCAGCGAGCAGGCCCCGCTGGGTAATATGCCCCTCCATCTTAGCGCTTAAGCCACCATGAGCAGGGTGGAGCAAAGCCCTTACCTGACTGTCAATCCCCAGCATGAGCAGCATGGAGAAGAACAGGATGGCCCAGAGAGGAGACACAGGCAGCTGGGTGACTGCCTCCGGATAGGCTAAGAAGGCCAGGCCAGGACCTGAGCACCAGACGAGGCATTAGTTTTCTCTTGGATGCATCAAATGAATATATGTTGAGTATTTGGGGATTTACCTGAGGCTGCTACATCAGCAATGGGTCTCTTTGTCACATATGACATGAAACCAACAATGGAGAAGATGACAAAGCCAGCGAACATGCTGGTACATGAGTTGATACAGCACACAATGATCGAGTCTCTGGGGAAAGCAAATATCACATTGTCTTGTCAGATTGTTCCACTGCGTCGAGCCCAAAACATCATAATCTGATCCTATTTACAGGATGTTGAACTTTAATCATACATCCTCATTTGGATTTAACAACCCATACATACAATCAATTATGATATATTACAATATATGTAATATTTTCTTTTCTTTTTTTATGTAACTAGAACTACACTAGAACCAAGCTGCAGCTAAAGAACCTCTCACACCTAAGTCTGGGGACCGAAATTCATAGTTTATATCAGATATTTTCAATAGCTATAGCATTGTATTTTATTAAATGAATTACATTATGGCAGTGGTTTTGCCTACGGACTACTTTAGAGTTGTATATCCTTTTCTGGTAGATATATTTGACTGGAAATGAAAACTGGAAATAAGGAAAGTTTTATGTAGACTTTTTTTTTTTTTTTCCTTTTTACTATTATTAATTTCATTTTGGGTTAATCTTTAGAATTAAATGAATAAATTGGGTGTTTTTTGTGGAAAATGTAGCTCATTAACCTCACACCATCAACTTCATAATAGATGAAAATCATATTGGGGGCCTATATATCTGGTTCGCGGGCCACATGTTTGACACCCCTGGCATATAATCATGGATTGCTATTACAGTCATGCCGGTGACATTAAAAAGGACTGTTTCTCGTGCCCTTGAACATGAGCTTGTTAAAGGAAATATAATATGCTCTAATGAACCATTTCAAATTACTGACATTTTCCACAGCAAGGCAGGACAGAGACAGGCTTTTTTCCTTCATAGATAAGATGGACTTTGGAATAAATGGTCATATCTTCAGCAGCTTACCTGTAAACATTGTTGTTGAAAGGATTGTAACTGCCCAGAGCTATAAGCGAGCCCAGACCCAGGCCATAAGAGAAAAAGATTTGTGTTGCTGCATCCAGCCAGACCTGAAACACAAACACCACAGCGTGAGCGGCCCGGCGAGGCTCTGCTGACGTCATCATCTGGGATCAAACCTCGGATTCTTTCAGTTTCTCAAAATCGGGGGTCACGTAGAACCTAATTCCATCAATAGCTCCTGGTAAAGTGACCCCACGGCAGAAGAGGATAAACAGCATGAAGTAAGGATACGTGGCAGAGAAGTACACAACCTAAAAGAGAGACACTGTCAGAAATGGCCGCTTCACATGGAATTCAAATGACTTTTTTCGTAAATGCAAATAAAGTGGGTTAAGGGAAGCTTTTAAAATCAGTTTTTTTTGATAGTATGTGCACTCTGATGAAAAAAAATCCATGCAATTTGTGAGCGAATGTGTCGTTGAGTGTTTTAGTGACCACTCCAAATTGAAATTGCCATGGTGATGTGTTGGGCTAAAGAAATGCCGCACAACAAGGGAGGTGAAGTGCTTCATGTGGAGATAGTGAACAAAATGAGAAGAGAGTTTAAGGCTGCTTGTTGCTCCTCTTAATGCTCACACAACTGCTCCCTGGAGACTGGACTTTGAGGAGCCACCACAGGCAGAATAGGATCAGCTAACATCAGTGTTTGTCGGTTTCTTACAAATCAATCTGCAACAACGCTATCTGTGATTTGAATGATTGATGAGAGTGATATTACACCTCTAAATATTTGATTTCACACAAACGTCATTAGAAGCTGCCTTCGGGCACCCAAAAGTCTTACCTTCCCTGTCCAGCTAACCCCTTTCCAGATACAGAAGTACACAAGGACCCAAGCAATGGCCAGTGTTATTGCCAGTGGCACTCGAATCTGGCCTGGTTTTTCCAAGCCATCGGTCATTTCGTGCATGTTGCGCCTAAGAGTCAGAGCGAGCAACAATAAGACTATTATCCACTCAAGGACATGGGCATGCAGCAGAGGAGGCAGTCTTTTATGCATCAGTGTAGGATCGCATGCAAGATGCTGTAAAGCTGTAGATGCAATATAAACGTGTAGATGTCTTACTCCCAGAACTCCAGCACAGCACTGGTCAGGTTGGTGGTGTCTGCAATGCTGTAGTTTGTGTAACACTTGTCTGTGTTCCATGCGTTGTTACATGAGCTCCAGGGAAGGTCCTGTAAAACATATGGATTGTATTCACGCGCTAGAGCAACATGTCTGATATTACAACCTTGACCCTGTGGTCCATTGGCTGCTTTATGATGCCTTGAATACTCACACTGGTAAAGGAGTTGTACAGGTAGTAAATGGCCCAGGAAATAATTACAATGTAGTAAATATTGAGCCAGAAGGACAAAACAGCAGCTGCGAGGCCCACACCTATTACACAGAAATATGTTTTATGTGCCATTATAAAAACCCAGAGCTCCTCTTTTAATACAAATGCATCCCACATGAAGGGGCTCTGTAATCTTGTACGTTCAGCTGCTACTCATGAAAGCAGTATACCTTTGAACATAGGCGCCAGTTTCCACACACCCAGCCCTCCAATGGAGGTGTATTGACCAAGTGAGCATTCCAGCAGAAACAATGGCATCCCAGCAAATATGAGAGTCAAGAAATATGGGATCAAGAAGGCTCCTGGATGGATAGAAGTAAAGTGTAATTAAGTACTGATTTGAAAAGATCCACATCCTAGGCCTAAATACACCAAGAGACATGCACATTATCTGAAGGGAGAAATAGACCATTACCTCCACCATTTTTTCCACAGAGATACGGAAATCTCCACACGTTTCCCAGTCCAATTGCATAACCCACACACGACAGGAGGAAATCAAATTTTCCCGCCCATGTTTCCCTGGCAGGCAAATCTTTTTTCTTTTCGCTCCCTTTCACGTCCAATGTCTTGGGCTTGTCGTTGTTTGTTGCCACCTCGTTGAGCTCTGTCACCTGTCCATCCGCTTTGGTGCCGTTCGTCGCCATGTCTCTGGGTTTGGCAAAGGTCCTGGCAGTCGGACGTGAGACTTCAGCACCTGTCCACGTAGACAGCAGCTTCGCGGTGTTTTTAGACCTAACCTTTGGGACTGTTGGGTGGAAGCCTGGCTCAGTCAGATGCCCTCAACCTGAAAGCGTCAATAAAACATGGTTCTGCTGTCACAAACGTGCGTAAAAGTGGGCTCCTTTTGGTTAAATAATCAGCAAATACATCGAGGCAATCTGTTCGAAATAAGCGCGTTTCTGGCACATTTGTATCCACGCAATATTTCCATTCATATCAGACTCAGCAAACATCAGAAACCATCGATGGCAAAGTCATGCTGGATTTGCTCCCACAACTGAAAGCGACAGATTGCGCGTAATTAGCAGCAGTGAAAACAGACCAGCTCACACATGGACACAAATCAAAAATGCAAAAATATTTATAATTCAACAAAAAACTTTTAAGACACAGCAAATACAAGACATATACGACCCTGGCGAGCGTACGCAGCGCTGCTATCTGCCTATAAGATATAAGCAGAACGAATCGGACCAATTACCACCTGCAGATTCTTGTAACACCAAGACACATGCAGAAATCCAAACACGGGCTTCTAATGGAGATCTCCCGAGCCCCGCGCGCAGAAGGGTACAAAGGCTGTCCAAAATGCGTAAAATACAGCTTTTACGCGTCGCTTCTCTCCCTGAACAGAAAGCTTGTGCTGTGACTGTCCAAATTCATTGGCAACCAACGCGCGCCACGTCCGCACCGTTCACCAGACTCGAGAACATAGCAATCAATTCTGCGTTTAATTGGCTGTGTAGGTGCGTGGCGTTGCATTGCATTCATTCAACACAGACAGAACACCTGAGCAGCCCGCAGCCTACGTCAATTATCATGATCTATATATTTCATCTAACTGCACATCTGAAAAGCACGCATTTTGAAATAAAACTGTTATTTTTCACTCACATTCACTGCTTGATCCTTGCAAGTGCGCCGCCTGCCACAAATGCCGAACGAGGTATCCGTAGATCCCTCCCGTGGGTGAAGAAGTTGTAAACTCCCGATTTGTCTTGGAACATAAAGAGATATTACTTCCATTAAAAGCCTTAAAGTGACCATGCATCAACATCGACACCAGTTGGAGCTGTGTAATTTTTTTTAGGCTTTGTTCCTTGGCCAGGAGCTGTCCAGTGCTGAAAAAAGCCAGGGATGAGGAAGAGGAGGGAGCAGAAGAAGAAGAAGAAGTAGAAATGATGAAGAGAGGAGGTGGAGGACGGATTCAGCGCGGGCAGCAGCAGCCACTTCTCCTGGCGCGACTGTCTAACATCAACAAGCAGACCCAACTACCATCTACACACAGCCTCAATGTCATCTCAAAGTCGCCCTCCCTTTCCTATCCTTTCCCACCTCCTCCTCTCCTTCCACCAACTCCATAGGCTGCTCCAAAACGCGCGCTCGCACCCTTGTTATATTGTTATTACGTTCAATTTCTTCAACATTTCACATCACCACCCATGAATGTTCTTGGATATAAGTTTGCCTATACTGCTGATGATGATGATGATGATGAACACGTACTTCTTGCTTAAATTGTAGCAGCCCCATCCTTACTCAACCCACCCCCCACTTTTTTTTCCTTTTTTTTTGCTCCCCTGAATCTATTATGAAAACATATGGCAGGTAACATCATTTGAAGGTGAGGCCACTTCTTTTGCACAGCCCGTGTCTGTCTGGCTGTCTGTGCGCGCCAAACTGGCAAATTATGATAAAGAGCGCCCGTCAATAAAGGGAGGGACTGGCCACGCTTGTCTTAAGACCTGGCTGTCACCGTCCACGGGATTGTCGTCTTCATGTGAGGGTAACAATAACATCCACAACGCCAGCTGGATCTCCAAAATGTGGATTATTTTGCCCGCACTGCAACTAATGGGAAAGTACTGCAACTTTTTTTTTTTTGGAGAAGTTTTTAGGTAAGTTAAACGCGGGGCTTTGAACGTGCCCACTTGTTTGCTATGTCTATATTTATATGACTTGTCTTTTTGGGATGTTTTAGGCTCTTTCACCCAAAAATATTCCACGCGTTTTGGCTTGGGTATAAAAACGCGCGCCAGGGTTTGGACTATGCGTGCGTAAAACATGCAGTATAGATCTTGGTTTGGCGATACAGTTTCCCGGTGTGTGTGAATGTTTTCCTCGTCTCATCCGCAGACATGCAGGCTGGGAGGGCACCAGATGGCGAGCCAATGAGGGGTGAACTAACCTATTAACTGATACCACACGAAATGCGCGCGTTTAAAAGCCCCATCTGGGTTGGCATCCCCGCGGACACTGCATGCAGGCGCGGGTGAGAAACATGACACATATTTATACACCTGCTGATCCACACGCACGGTCATGTCCAATGGGCTGGTTGACATGCGCGCCCCACCAGCTGACCCCCATCACCCGGAGCCTTTGATTCAGCTCAGCGCCCTCCTCACCCGTGCCAAAAGCCCGTGCATGCGTGCGCGTTCTTTCAGAGTCACTATACTGTATGGGCTCCTTGTGAAATGCTCTATGTGCGTGCTCCATTAGGCCGGAATTACTTGTGCCTTCCTATAATGGCTTTTAGATTATGTGCACGAGATTGAGGCTGAGGTCAACCCCTCTTTGCTGGCCCATTGGGTGTAAAATCGTCATGACGTGAGAGGGATAAGGGCAGCATCAGAGGGGTTTTGGGGGGTCCTAGGTGGATAACATTGGGCAGTAATCCACATCAGCGGTAAATTATTATTTATTTGGATGATCGATTAATCTAGCAATGATTCTCTTGATTTATTGATTTAATCTGGCATGTCCAAACTCAAATAAATGTAGCCTACTGTGACATTTTATGTGGCCCTCTGCCTTGCTAACACAGTAGCCATTGAGGTACTTACAGTATCATCCAGCCAGCTTCAGCTCCACCAATAAAGTCATGCTATAACTAGTTGTAAAGCTCAGACCGTTTGGAATCCTGTCGTCAACTTTATGTGTATATTTTTGTGTCATAGAATTCCATATGGTAATTCTGCAGTGTGATCAAAATGAACATATCAATCCCCATTTTAAAGCCTGAATCCAGTCAAAATGGTTTTACAATCCAGGTTTTCGGCCCCTGGACTGGTGAGCTAAAGTGGCCCTCTTTCTAAAAGGTCTGGACACCGCTGGATTAGTTGTTTTAAAGTGCTGATGTGAGACTTGATCTAGATTTGGGCCCGGGAAAGGATCTAGCAGCTGAATATGTCTCTGTTTTCAGACCAAACAGTTTTATCATTAACAAAGTGACATTTACACAGTCCTCTATTACTCTGTTTCGGTCTTCAAGCCACATCTCTTAGTATTTTTATAGTTATTAAGGAATAGAGGCCAAACTTATGT
>JAPMNZ010825049.1:0-11211 GCA_029875035.1 Pomatoschistus microps | reverse complement strand
CAGCCTCAGTCCTAGATCTACAGCCTCAGTCCTGGATCTACAGCCTCAGTCCTGGATATACAGCCTCAGTCCTGGGTCAACAGCCTCAGTCTAGGATTTACAGCATCAGGTGGTGTTTACACGGAGACGCTGCATCAGTAAAACATCTAAACGGGGCCTCAGTCTCTCACCAGATGCAGTGTCCCGCGGTGAGGACCCAGCGGGGAGCGATCAGAGTCCCACCACATGTGTGATGATAGCGGCTGCCGTGCTTCACCTGCAGCGAGATCTGCAACAGAAGACTTTGCTTGACTCCCATCTAGAAGCGACTCAGATAAGTACATGAGATATACCGAGTCTATAGTGATGCACATTTGGGAGAAGAGAACCTTTATTGGTGTCACAGTGGAGAAATACAGAACAGTGGAAAAACACAAAGGAGCACACAACATAAACAAGTTTCTGTAAATTATTTGTCTTCACTAGTACTGTTGTCGTACAGAGATTGGCACATTATATTTAAACATTATAAAATGATTTATTTGAAAGAGAAGGAGAGGGAAACATGACTACAGTTTCCCTGGTGTTTTCTTTGTGTTTGTACAGTTTGTTCATAGCTTTAGCATATTTGGCTGTTGTTTCGTTTTGTTTTAAGCTCATTACATTATGAAGGTATTTCGTCCAAATCCTGTCATTAAAATAGGTTTCAAAATTCTGGTTTGCTTTTACTGAGTTTGCAGAGTGTTGTAGACTGATATCCAGATAAATGTTGTGTACAATCTATACTATTAAGGTAATTTGCACCTACTGCATAAGAAACTTTCAATGGGTTTTGTCTCCTATTCATTTAAATAGGCAACAGCAGATCAGCAGCCTTCAGGTGGACTGTATGAAGTAAATATACGGAGACCTAGAGACGGGAATCAGGCCGAGTGTGGCCCCCAGATCACAGTTTGCACAAATCTGAAGTACGGGCTCACAGGTTGGTTTGGGGAAGGATCGGTGTTCAGTTTGTGAATAGACAGAGGGGTGATAATCTGAGCTGAGCTGTTTCAAATCTGTTCTTTAAGAGGGTGTAATACAATCTAACGGGTATGTGATGTCAAGAAATATAGGTTTAAAGTTCAAAGGAAGCATTTCAAATCCCAGTTGTCAATTATTTTACTGGTGATGTTTCGTCCTTTGAACTGTTGACATATGTCTCCGTGCATTTCAACATCAAAGCAAGATTTCCGTGGATGCTATATTTTCTCCAGAAACAATATTGATTCATCACTGAGCTGCAAAGACTTTCAGATTCTGCTTCTGCTTCTCTCTCCAGCATAGACTGTAGCAGCTGCAGTATATTCAAAACACTGCAGCTTGAGTCCTGACTAGAACCAGAAAGTACCACCACTTTAGTCCTGCTCCCAGGTCTCTGCACTGTTTGTTACATGTCTCTCCATGGCCTCGCACCAAAGTACTTCTATGACATGTCAGTACAGGGACTGGCCTCCTGCTGGGACTCTATTTAATGTACTGTGATCATCTATTATAATGCTTCTTTTCTTGTTTTGTTCAGCACTTTGGTTTCACTTTTAGGATTCTCCCGGATGCCCTGGATAGTGTGTGTGGTCGGTACCTGCCAGGGCCAGCTGTGGGGCGCGGCATCCTCTCCATTCACGACTCGGTTGGTGTTGGGTCTCACCGCTGGAGTCCCGCAGCCGAACACTGAAACAGAAAAAGGACTGAGCTCCCTCTGACCCAACACCTGTCATGTCCATCCATTGGTTGATCAAAATGGGGCGTGGCTAAAGCTCTAAGCAATATTACAGATACGACCTAACTGTACAACGAAAACTTATGTTTCCAGATAAAGAAATTAGGAAATAATAACATCAAAGTAAACACTAAATACTTATTTTCTCCCTAACTTCCAATTTTGATTGGCTACGAAGCTGTCAGCTGATACATTGATACATGCAATGTTAAAGCTTAAATCACAGCTGCACTCGTCTCAAAGGACTTTACAAAGTTGTAGATTTAACAACAACAGTTAAAAAACAGGAAATGCAATATTTACAAACACATAGGAGCCATTGGTCCGAAGAGAGTGATGAACACTGTCCTTAGACCCTCCTGCATCAGAGAGGAACCAAGCCAGAAAAAGTGAGATACCCCGGGGAGGCCCATATTGAGAGAGGGATATACTCCCACAGATGGACGTGCTGTAGATCCAGGACTGAGGCTGTAGATCCAGGGCTGAGGCTGTAGATCCAGGTCTGAGGCTGTAGATCCAGGACTGAGGCTGGAGATCCAGGGCTGAGGCTGTAGATCCAGGTCTGAGGCTGTAGATCCAGGACTGAGGCTGGAGATCCAGGATTGAGGCTGGAGATCCAGGACTGAGGTTGTAGATCCAGGGCTAAGTGTGTAGTCACCCAAACAACTAAGACCACTTCTCTTCTCTACTTCAACAGACTGAACCTCTCACCACTTCTACAGGTGAAACTCTGAAAATTAGAACATCTGCAACTCAAACCAACAGATGATACAGATTTGATGATTCTCAGAATCTAACCTGGTCTCTCCTACACCTGGCCCGAAGCCTGGCCGTGAAGCCTGGCCGTGAAGCCTGGCCGTGAAGCCTGGTCTTAAAGCCTGATTCTGAAGCCTGGTCCTAAAAGCCTGGTCCTAAAGCCTGGTCCTAAAGCCTGGTCCTAAAGCCTGATTTTAAAGCCTGATTCTGAAGCCTGGTTCTAAAGCCTGGTCCTGAGAACTCACCATAGACAGTCTGTAGCAGCAGCAGCAGCACAGGGGTCCACATGGTGCCAGTGTGATGGTCCTTCTGCCCTGTTGCCTCTTATAGCAGCTGATAATGTGGCCTCATGGAACACGTTATCACCACAGAGGAGATTGGAACTGGGAAAAAACCCTCTGTGCAGCAGATGCAACCGAGACCAGACGTCTGAAGAGCATTCAATACAATACAATTCAATGCATTTAAATTCCTTTCAATGTATTTGTGAATTGCCCGATAGTCGACTCTGAGGACTTTCCATTCACAAACTGTTTGATTCTCTGATCTCTTCTTAGCGATTTAATAACTTTGTAAAGTCCTCAGAGGACTTTATTATGTGATTTAGGGCGGTACATAAATAAAGTGAGTCAGTGACAAGGTCAAACTTATGATAGACACAATCCACGCAAAGAGAGAAATCTCAATCCTTTCTTTCTCATGATGATAGCTGCCAAAGCCCTGAATAAAACTTGTTAGAAAAATGTAATTTTGTGAAAGGTGATGTGATCCACTCTCAGGTTTCCTCGTTAGAGCTACTACACTGTGACGTTTAAAGCTTTTCTCTAACCGTTAAACTTTACCACATCCATCACTTTGCTACATTTCCTGTTCTAACTATGACCCTTCCCCAGCACTTGTTACCATAAAGTTTTGACACTCGGTGGTTGAACTTTCACAATGATCTTGACTCTGCTTTGATAAACACATGATTGAAACACTGTGCACTCCGTCTGTGCAATCGCAGAGTTCTCTTTCTCAGACGATGAAGAGGAAGCTGCAGGAGCTTATTTCCTCTTTCACACTATGACTGTTTCTCAGAAAGTGACTGGAGACTTGTGGAGGTCTGCATCTGCCCTGTGCTTCAGTAAAATTGTGTAATACATGGAAGAGTCAAAATTGTTGAGACTGTGTTATGTCTGAAAGGACCAGGCCCAATTTCCCCACACTGCAAAAAGAGATGATAAAAAGGCCAAAATTGCTTAAATTTGGCGAAGCAACTCATGCAGAAACATGAGCACATTCTGACTATTTCAAAACAAGATTTGCAAAATGGGACAAAGCAAAGATATCTTGTTTTAAAAAGATACACTCAATGTATCCCTTGAAATGAGAAAATAAGCAACAGTTCTTGAAATACCGCCGATTTAAGCAAATAATATCTCACCACTCTTTTTTTCTAAGTTGCATCAAAACATTACATACGCCCCCTTTTACTATTCATGTTATGGACAATGGTGAGGATCCAGGACATTTAGGGACATTTAGGGATATTTAGGGACGTTCTCATTGCAGTTCCGTGTTTGAACCGTTTGATTCTCTGATCTACTTTGTCAAGTCCTCCGAGACGACTTCTTTTGTGATTTAGGCCTGTACAAAAACATACATAGAATTGTATTAAATGAAATGATTGTATAAACATTAAAGTGTACTGGGTGCAGCTCTGACTGCCACCCCCCGACTCAGAAATGGATTAAGGGGAAGAAAATGGATGGATGGATGGATTGTATGAACAAAAAACTGTTGCTCACAGATCAGCACAAAACATAAGGGCCGACAAAGAATGTTCTGAGGGCCACGTTCTGCTCCCGGGCCACAGTTTGGCCTCACCACAAACATATTAGATCCATATTTACCTATTTACTCTCTCCCTCGTGTGTGTTTCCAGTGTATTTGCCTGTCCACACAGTCTGATGGCTGACAGATGTATTTTTAAAACCTCTCGCATCACGTTATGACTCCAATGCAAATGTGTGGAACGTATTCAAAACAAACGCCATCAAATGTTTCCACTGGACGCAGCTCTAACGGTTGCTAACGTTTTTTTTTTTTATCTCTGAGTCTCCTGCAGACGCCACAGTCCAGGGTTCAATAGTGGTCAGTTGGATAGTACCTGAAGAAACAATAATAATAATATAAAAATAATAATAGTAACAATAATAACAATAGAAATGCTTATGTTTTATGTGCTGCTTTTTCGGAAGCTCAAGATAAGATAAGATAAATGTTATTGATCTCACAATGGATAAATTTACATTTGGCATGGATAGAATGACTCAGATTGTGCAAGAGGCAGGAAATGTGCAACACGTTAAAAAGTGAAAAGATGGCTCTTTTGTGCAAGATATATTATGAACAATTGTGTTAAAAAATGACTATAGCAGTGTGAGTTTATTAAGTCTGACAGCGGTGGAGATGACAGACCAGATCTATCTATCTATCTATCTATCTAATATTTTTGTGACAGATGCAACTCAAACACTTTCCATTATTTCAGCCTCAGAGACAACAAAGCAACACACACACACACACACACAGGCGTCAGAGGGAAAACATATCTTTATTAAAGGTGTAACCACTTTCCATGATTTAAATAAGTTAACACAATATAGTCATCTCTACCTGTATCTGACACTGCAACAACCAACGACAAACTGTGCCACGTAATAAATAAGAAGAAGTTCAGGATTTTCTCCCATGAAGCATCAAACACACGCTCTGTACAGTCAGGTAGTAAAGTGAACAATGCTAGCACTAAGTCCCACTCAGCTACAGTGTCCACTTTGGTGCAATAGAAGTATAGAAACCAGGAAGAAATATACACTGGGAACACACATAGTAACAGGGTCGGACTAGGGAACTTTTTTAGAGTTACTCATTTTGCAGTCGTATAAAAACGGAAAATCATGGACAACGCTCGTGTAAAATGTATTATATCACTGTATAACCCTACACTAGAGAACAGAACAGAAACATTTATACTTATAATAGATCTGCAACGACTCAAAATGAAATAATTTAGGATCATGTGTCATAGTCCTGATCCTTTGGCAGCCACAGATCTTGCACTTGTATTGAAACTGTTTTAGCCTAAAGTTTCCTCCACTTTTTAAAGTTATTCTCATGTCTCTACTTGTCCGGTGCACACTGGGGACTTTTGCAAATGTATTCCAATGTGGTTTTACAGAAAATGGCAAATAAAATGAATCTGATTTTGAGCCACAGGCTAATTAGCCCTGAATGGCTAAAATGCAATGGAGCTAATGGATGTAGCTGTGTTAGCATTGGTTGATGAAAACAAGGTGAGTCTTTACTTTATCTCATAGAATGTTATATGTACTCTTTAAAGCTGGGATTCCTTTTTTCCTCTTATCATACATTTATGTTGTTTCTCCAAATGAGTACCGCAATAAACTTTCTAAACATTATTATAAACACAAGGAAGAGCCTTGTGAGAATCATTTGATAATTGTCTCTATCTTGTTTTGTTCAGCACTTTGAGTCACCTTGTGTATGAAGTGTGCTATACAAATAAACATGCCTTGCCTTATATTGTAACCATACTGTTCTGAGAGCTCTGTACTACTGTATATCCTTGCTGCAGACTTGATTGTGGAGCCTGGAAATGACATATCCTTGCATTTGTTAAATGACTTTGTTTCCAATAATAAAAAAATACATCAAGAATATCTTAAGCTAAATTCAAAACAAATAACTCCTTGGTGTTCCCTTCATCGCTCAAAGCAAAGACATCCTCAGCCTTCCGCAGCCTCTGACATGTGAGCCCTGTTCAGATCCTGCCATAAAAGAGCAACTCATCGGACTAGAACCACGCGGAGCCAGGAAGCCGCTGTCTGACGTCCATAAAAGGGCAAAGAGCCGGATCAGACGGGAACTTTGGGAAAGCTCCGGACCAAAGGGCTGAGGTTCACAGAGAGACGACCAAACCACTCGCAACACTGTGTCTGCATCATTAACCCTTTAATGCAGAGGTGTCAAACTCAGTCTGGTCCAAGGTCGAAAGAATAGAACTGATTTTCTTAATAGTTTCACTGTTTTTCTGTTGGATTTTTCTGAAAATGAAATGTTTATTGTTTGGATTTAACCAAAACTGAAACAAATATTTAAACACATTGTTTTATGTGTGAATATTTAATTCTTAATGATGTGTTCTGTAAAATAATAGAACACATTACATTTGGTTATTTTATTGAGAAAATAGATGATGTTTTACATGCCATGGAAGTCCATAACCATCAATGCTGCACATTAATAATAGTAATAATGACTGAAAATCATTTTAGGGGTCACTAAAGTTGGTCTTGCGGCCGGATTTGGCCTGCAAGCCTGAGGTTGACATGTCTACTTTAATGGTTTTTGGAGGATCTGAAATCTCCCTCACTCGGTCATCTCTCTATCTTGGTTTTAGACACTTTTACCATCAAACTGCATCTCAACCTTGTGTTAGAGGCCTATTTTAAAATAACAAATTATTTTTCTATAATCATTATTCCTACATCCAAGGGGGTGGCAGAGCATTGGCCTTTGGGCCTGATGGTTGTGGGTTCAAACCCACCATGAGACCTACTTCACGACTCCCACTGATGCCTGCTGTCGTTGCGTCCTTGGGCAAGACACTTAACCCCACTTTGCCTGAGGCCCTCTCTGAAAGATCAAGACTCCTGTGGACTCACCACCTGCAGGAGGATTAGTGAGAGGCTGGTGAACTGGGTGTGGCTCTGACTGCCACCCCTGACCCAGAAATGGATAAAGGGGAAGAAAATGGATGGATGTCCTACATCAAAGAAAATTTCATTTCTTTCTTCAAGGAGTGAACACCAAAAGGTTAAACATATTATGTGTTTCTGGTATAAAGGTGCACTGTGTGACTTTGTATGCTTTTAGTAAAGTGCAATTGAATCTCTAGAGTTGATTATCTTACTATTTCTTTATTGTATTTCTATAAATCTTGAATAATAGATCCTGTTTGATATTAGCTTAACCTGAGTCGCTTATTTCCCCTTCTGTTCTGCTGTAATCTGCAACTATGACAGTGAAATGAACCCATTTTTGCCTCATTCTTATGTTTGTAGAGATCAATATTCATCATTGAAAGCTCCAAACCTTGTTGAAGTAATGTTGAAGGAAATTATATATATTTAGGGGCTTAACTTATTTGTTGTCACTTTTTGCAGGGCATATGTAAACCAAATCAAAGTGGTTTTCCCAGCTTCGACAGAAAGTAGATCGATCCCTGTGAAGTCAACATTCGCACATAAACGCAGTGACAGTGTGTAGTTAAGATGACTCTGTTTTATACACAAACCAGTCCAACAAGTGTGTGCTCGCCCTCGGAGCCGTTATTGCACATTCAAAAACTAACACTACACTATATTTTTTGCATGACGTCAAGCTGCTCGATGTGTTTTTCTCTTCTCAGTCATGTAGCTCTATAAAAGTCCAGTGCTAGCGCCGTATCCTCCACGGTCCCAACATGGCGCCCTGGTCTGGCTTCAGTCCCAGGTCCTTCTTCTCGCTCCCAGTGCTTTTGTTCCAGTTGTGCGTTCGCTGAGTCCAGAGGATCTGAGTCCTCAGCCTTTGGACGCATCGACAGAAAGGTTCTCCAGCAGAGTCCGGTAGACCTCGGAGCGCAGGAAGCGAGGGTAGGAGTCCCGCTCCATCAGTCCGTACACGATCTTCTGTGCCTCGTCGAAGCAGTGCGTTGTGGGAGTTTTGACGTTTCTCTTGATTTGTTCGCGAGTCTGATGGTCGATGTTGATCTGGAACAGACGTAGAGGTTAGGGTTCCACTTAGAGGAACGTATGGGATTGGGTCGGGGGGTATGAACTTATTTCAATGAATTAATGTTACACGCAAGGCAAGCTTTTTTGTACAACACAGTTCATACACAAGTGCTGAACAAAACAAGATGGAAACAATCAAATTATGTGATCATTTTAAAGAGAAAAGATTAAATCCCTCAGTTGTTGTAGTGAAACTGAACTGTTTTTATCCTGGATTTGAACATTGTCAGAGAAGGGGTCTTTCTTCTCAAGTTTAGTCCTGACTCTGGGACTACCAGAGGCCAGTCCCTGTGCTCCTCAAAGTCCCGGCAGGAGGCCAGTCCCTGTGCTCCTCAGAGTTGGTTCATATGGCACCAACATGTCACAGATGTATTTTGGTTTGAGGCCATGGAGAGACTTGTAACAAAAAGAGCTCCTTTTAAGTCTATTCTCTGAGCCACAAGAAGGAGAGGCCTGAGACCAGGACTACGATGGTACTTCCTGGTTCTATGCTAGACACTGGCTGCGCGTTCTGACTATACTGCAGATGTTTTAAACTTGCTTTGAGAGAGCAGTGAGCAGCTGTTACAGTCTGACACTGGAGACAGAAGCAGAAGAAGATTGGTCATATTAACACTTTTATTAATCTTTTATTCTATCAATGTTTTTTCTGATGGTAAAAAGCTGCAGATTTTATGAATTAGATCAAGCTGTTAGGAGTTTATGTCTGAGTCCATTACTACTTAGATGTTGGACGTGGTTTGAGGGTTTTATGGAGAGAGTATTTGCTGCAGTCTGACCTCTTTGGGCGACTCTGCTTTGATGAACTGTTCGTAGATGCGTTTGGCTCGAGACGACATTCTGAAAGACGAGCGGAGCTTCTTGAAGTCCTCACACGTCAACCAGAACTCGATGTTCTCATCACTGTACTCCGACTTCAGGAAGGTGCGGAACGTGGCCAGTCCGTCTGTGGAGGCACACACGGCTGCATTACATCATTGGTTTTATCAACAGACGCTTAAAGACCGTTCACAACTAGTGCCCTAAACATAGATTAATATCACCTTTTTCAGCAGACGAAGCACTTACATTTAGAGTCGA
Source organism: Pomatoschistus microps (assembly GCA_029875035.1). Classification (NCBI taxonomy): domain Eukaryota; kingdom Metazoa; phylum Chordata; class Actinopteri; order Gobiiformes; family Gobiidae; genus Pomatoschistus; species Pomatoschistus microps. The sequence continues at coordinate 1,794 of JAPMNZ010825049.1, read as the reverse complement.
GAAGTTTCTCCAGGGACTGCGACCACTGCTGCGTGTCCTCCAGAGTCAGTCTGCTGCTGGAACCACAATACTGAGAATTAGTATCTAACAGTTATTTACATTTTGAGATTGATTCCACAAAGATGACCAGTCGGAGCCCATGATACAACAATGGAACAATCATGTGCGTTCTCTATGAGTTTAGGGTTGCCAGCTCTGATCTTGGATGAACTATTATTACTTAATTATTACTATTAAAAGTGGAGATCCTTTCACAATAACAAGTCTTTCGTGTAGGGTGTGTGATACAAATTCTTCTAAACCTTTTTTCTTTTTTCTATATAGTAATATTGTGATTGATAGTAGATCACTTCACAGTGAGTGAGGGATCCCCCATCACACATATCCACAAACCTGCTCTGGCAGCTCAATATCTGTGCTTTTGACTTCACAGGACCGGTGTTCTGTCGGTTTGTGCTGCTTGTTGATTTGTTCATGATTTAATGATAAACATCATAAACAGCATATCATAAATGTGCATCATGAGCTCATGTGCTCATGATGAGCGTCTCACGGCAGCCAAACCAAATCAAGATGGCCAACACAAAGTCTGTGAATTGTTTAAAAAGTTTAGATAATAACAAATTAAGACACAAATGTCACTTTCAATTCAATTTGAGGCAAGATGTTGATGGTTCTATGTTGTTGTGATATATGGGTTTTAAGACTAAAAGTTTCGTGTAAAGTTTGGTTCAAGCAACTGCTCCTGTCAATCCACACTACAGTATGATAGCATCCTATTGGTGTCCTTTCTTCTCGATTTGAACTGCTGTCTTTCTCCTGGTGTTATGCCGATCTTCCGTGTCCCTAAATCTAAACCTTTAAATGACACATATATTTTTTGACTTGTTAAAAATGTTCCTATGTCAGGAAAGTGCTGAAATCATAGATGTTCTTAATATTTTCTTATGTCTCCTTTAAACCTGCAGTAACACTCGTTTAGTTCTTGTCAAAGTTGCTTTCTTTGCAGCATAATGATAAGAAAAGGTAACAGTAATAAAACAGGATGAATCGAGTTCTTTGAACCATCCATCACAAACTGTATTTATAGAATATTCTCATTTCAAAGCCTCCGTCGAAGCGCACGTGGCTCAGAACGCTGTGTGTACGTTCCCCTCTGCCTTACATGGGAAGACTCTGCAGACGCTATTTTAAACTGAGATCTGTGAGATGTGCAAAACAGTCCATCAGCTCACCTCTCGGAGCTCGCAGAGTGGGAGAACATGCACTGCAGCCGACACATGAAGTTTTTTCCACTGAGAGAGAGAGAGGGAAAGGGGGAGAGAGAGAGGAGAGGGTTAGCAGGGAGAACATTGAGACAAAACAAAGAAAAATTATACATTTTATTCATTGTTTTTGACCGTGGTGATAATGGTTTTTCTCCAGTGATGAAACCGAAGCTGTGAGAGAAGTTGACAGATCTGCTGAGAATGACAGCAAATTGTTGTTTTACTATTTGTTTTTACAGTGTCACAGGTTGATCCTCAGACAACTTGGAATGCATTTAAAAGTGTGTATCGTATGTATACTGAGACAGGAGAGGTCTGAGTCTGTATGTATACTAAGACGGGAGAGGTCTGTATACTGAGACATAGGTACTTATGTATACTGAGACAGGAGAGGTCTCTGTGTATATTGAGACAGAGGTCTGTATGTATATTGAGACAGAGGTCTGTATGTATACTGAGACAGAGGTCTGTATGTATACTGAGACAGGAGAGGACTGTATGTATACTGAGGCAGAGGTCTGTATGT
>JAPMNZ010825017.1:0-12356 GCA_029875035.1 Pomatoschistus microps | reverse complement strand
ACTTATTTTCCGATAATGACCTGTGTACTATACATTATCCCTTACATATTGGGCTAGGGTAGCGGTATGTGCACCAGCCCACCAGCTCAGGGCACTAAAAATGTTTGAGATTGCTGCTGCTGTCACTCACATGTAAGTTGAAAGTAATCTTTTTTTATATAGCACCTATCACAGACCAGTCAGAAAGTAATAGTAATCATAATTTACAATCACTTATTATGGATCACTGATGATGTATCCCTCTTATTTAAACCCTTGAAACATGGAATGAGCCTGGCGCATCACCTCCAAACTCAAAAATAAAAAACAGTCCAGAAATGTTCAATGTTTGATTGGGGCTTTAACATGGAGCTATATTTCAGGTCCCTAAAAAGCATTGTTACATAATGCATAAATGTGCATCTGTGTTGCCCTTGCTTGTGTATGTATGACATTTCTGTGATGTGGCGTCTGTCTCAGATCCAGCGCGACTCGGTGGGCGTGCTGCAGCCGTACTTTACGTCCACAGGGCTGGTCATCAAGGCTCTGGAGCACGCCTCCCGCATGGAGCACATCATGGACTTCACTCGTCTGCGCTGCCTGGGCTCGCTCTTCTCCATGCTGCACCAGGCCTGTCGCAACGTGGCTCAGTACAACAACAACCACCCCGACTTCCCCATGCCCATCGACCAGCTGGAGCGATACATGCAGGTGGGGGCAGTGTAGTCCAACAACTGAAAGCGTTATTACAGTCAGAACAATCTGATTTTCCATGATTAATTTTGCCGATAGAAACAGAAGTTGTTGTATTCCAAACGCAAAGTACTTGATTCTCACTCAGTTGAAAAGTTTTGTTCCATAAGCAGATCTCATTGCAGATTTGTTTTATGCCCAAATCAACGTAATTACCAACTTATTATGGAACACTGATAAAAGTGAAAGATTAAAATACAGTGAAATAAAACACAGTCCTGTAGTATTTGATGTTTGAATGGGGGATTTAGCAAGAGCTACGGGATATTCCAGGTCCCTAGAAATTGGATGGGCTTTGAAAAGATAATCCATACAACCCAACTTTTTGTCATTCTACTCTAACCCATTCTTTGATTTTTAATTTTCATCAGAGGCCAAAACTACAAGAACTTTGACTCAAAATTTACAAAGGGTTTTTCAGTATATTAAGTATATTAAGATATGTTAAAGAATATTTGTTTTAAATTTGTATGAAATGTCCTTTTGCGCAGAGGTACCTGATCTACGCCGTGCTCTGGTCCTTCTCCGGCGACGGGCGTCTGAAGATGAGGGCAGAGTTGGGGGAGTACATCCGCCGCATCACCACCGTGCCTCTGCCCACCACCCCCAATGTGCCCATCATCGACTACGAGGTGCTTACAGCCCAAACACCCATGGGAATTTTGTGGTTTATTCAGGACCATGACTTCTGCTAATATGCCTTTCTCTCCTTCTTTGACATTGTGAAAGCAGAAGTGTATGTAAGAGTATGTAATTTGTAGTTTTGATATATGGTCTGATCTGGTATCTGAATGTTAATACTTATGACAACCCTACTTTGGACTCTTAAGATTCTCACATAGGTTCTTATAACAACATGAAAGCAAAGTCTACTCCTCAAGTGTAGAACATCTCGACTGCTCAGAAGTCATGAGTTACTTTGTTCTGGTCTGAAACCTCAGGTCTCTGCAGGAGGGAGGTGATGATGATTGAGGTTGTCTGTCTGTGTGCAGGTGTGCATCTCCGGGGAGTGGCAATCGTGGCAGGGGAAAGTGCCCCAGATTGAGGTGGAGACCCATAAGGTGGCCTCCCCAGACGTAGTGGTGCCTACACTGGACACAGTGCGGCACGAGGCCCTTCTCTACACCTGGCTGGCCGAGCACAAGCCACTGGTGCTGTGCGGACCACCCGGATCCGGAAAGACCATGACCCTGTTCAGCGCCCTGCGAGCTCTGCCGGACATGGAGGTATGGAACAGTCTGACTGAGCATTCATGTACGCAGGAAATCCAGGAACCATACGAATAGTCTATTCAGGAGTATGTTCAGAATTCTGAAACTAAATTATTGGACTACTCTCCCACAGAAATGTGTTTTGATTTTCTAGATTTACTCTAGAAAGTGATGAAAAATAAGTCAAAGGCAAAATTATCTTGTTTTAAAAAAGATACATGATGTTTCCCTTGGAATGAGAAAAAAAGTGAAGCAGTTCCATTGGCAAATCTTGTTTTAAATCAGAATGTACTCGAATCAAGATAAAACCACTCGATTCAAGCAATTATTAACTCTGTTTTTCATTATTTTCAGCGTATTAATAGTTGGTTTTTAACTCTCATTCAAAAATGTTTTTGATTTTGACTAGATTTAGTAAAAGTAAAAAGTGCTAAAACTGTTGACTATTACTCATGCATACAGAAAAAGTCAAAGTTATGAAGACCAACAACTAGCTTGAGCAACCACTGGCCACATCTAAAGCATGTGCGACACCTTTTCTCTTCCCCAGGTGGTTGGTCTGAACTTCTCCAGCGCCACCACGCCCGAGCTGCTGCTGAAGACCTTTGACCACTACTGCGAGTACCGAAGGACCCCCAACGGAGTGGTGCTGGCCCCTGTGCAGCTGGGCAAGTGGCTGGTGCTCTTCTGCGACGAGATCAATCTGCCGGATATGGATAAGTACGGCACGCAGAGGGTCATCTCCTTCATCAGACAGGTGCGCACTGAAGGAATTTCCGATCTCACTATTTCCTGGTGGATTTTTCTGAAAACCAAATGTGTTTTGTAAAGTTATACACATTGTTTTTTATTTAACTTCTAATGTGTTGGGTAGCATTTTGGTATAAATTAAAATTTGCCTTAGTGGCCTGTAACAATCCAGGCTGCAAGTTAATAATAAGAATGAAAATAATAATAATAATTGAAAATCAATTCAGGGGCCTCCATAGCATCCTTTAACCTTTAGCACTCAACACAATCTACGTTGAATTTCTCCTACGGGGATCAATAAAGTATCTATCTACGAACTGTGCAATGACACTAACCCTGAGTGCGGGGTTTCAGATGGTGGAGCACGGAGGCTTTTACCGCACCTCGGACCAGACGTGGGTGAAGCTGGAGAGGATCCAGTTCGTAGGGGCCTGTAACCCCCCAACCGACCCTGGCAGGAAGCCCCTCACACACAGGTACCGCACTATGCCTCAACACTGTTCCTCATCCAGAACTGTGACCAAATGTTGTTGTCTTGGACTGACGTCATACGGAGCGGTTTTCAAGCTGATTTTTGTGTTTCTCCAATCTTTACAACTGCATGCTTTCAATTGCACTGTGCCTTGTTTGGTATCAATTATATATGTTTTAGAGAAGTCACAAAGACGTTTAGCAGTGCAGTAAAGTGACGGCATTATAAAGTGAATAAGTATAAAGGGCAGGGGTCAGTGATGAGGTATGAGGTGTGCATAAGTCAGACTGCAGAGGGCAAGAAACCCTTGTTTTGTAGGGATGATAATCCGGGGTGCATCCGGGGTGTCAATCCGGTTCCAGAAAGAGGCAAAGTGGCTGCAGGTTTTAGTTCCAATCCACCCACTTTTGCCTACTATCGCCTACTACCACCTACTACTATTGCCTACTACCGCCTACTACCGCTTACTACCGCCTACTACTATTGACTACTAACGCCTACTATTATCGCCTACTACCATCGCCTACCATCGCCTACCTTCGCCTATCTATCTTGGCTTATAATCATGTTCTAGGGTCAAACTGAACACGTTGCTTCTGTAAATGTGCTGATTGTGTTTTTGTTGCAGGTTCCTCCGTCACGTCCCGGTGGTGTACGTGGACTACCCTGGCCCGGCGTCGCTCACTCAGATCTACGGAACCTTCAACAGGGCCATGCTACGCCTCATCCCCTCCCTGCGCACCTATGCCGAGCCACTGACCGCCGCCATGGTGGAGTTCTACACCATGTCACAGGTACACACGAGGGGAACAGAACAAAGGCCCAAGCCACTGAAAACTTTTTATCTTTCTTGTGACAGTCTGCAACCTCTACCTTGAGATTTTTCAAAGTCAGTGTAATACATGGTTTGTGTTTTACAATAATATGTGGGATGTACAGTAAATGAATAAGTCAATTTCAAACTGGGTGTATTCTGAGGGCCAAGAGTAAGCTCATACATCGGAATAATTATGTTAAAAAAACAATGTTTGTGATAAGAACGTGCTCAGTTCATTTAGTTCAATCCTGCGCTGTACTTTAGAATGTTTTATTGTTGTAGCCGGCTTTTAACATTCCTCCTCATTAAAGCATGTGGTGTGTGTTCCTGCAGGAGCGCTTCACCCAGGACACCCAGCCCCACTACATCTACTCCCCCAGAGAGATGACCCGCTGGGTGAGGGGCATCTTCGAGGCCCTCAGGCCCCTGGAGACGCTGCCTGTGGAGGGGCTGATCCGCATCTGGGCCCACGAGGCTCTGCGCCTTTTCCAGGACAGGTGAGCTCCGCCACTCACTTTCCTGTTGGAACAATGGGACATCTGGGGGAAATTTAGCTCTTTGCTTTTGTAGTGAGAGTTGTGTGTTTTGTAGTGAGGGTTGTGTGTTCTGCGCAGGTTGGTGGGGGATGAAGAGAGGCGCTGGACAGACGAGAACATCGACACTGTGGCCCTCAAGCACTTCCCCAACATCGTCAAAGACAAGGCCCTGAACCGACCAATCCTTTACAGCAACTGGCTCTCCAAGGTTCGTGTGTGTGCTTTTGTGCCGACACATATCTGCTCAAGTGTCTCTCTCTGTGTGTGTGTGTGTGTGTGTGTATGCTGACATGTGTCTCTCTAGGAGTGTGTGTGTGTGTGCTAACATGTGTGTTTCTTCAGGACTACATGCCTGTGGAGCAGGAGGAGCTGAGGGACTATGTTAAAGCTCGGCTGAAGGTGTTCTATGAGGAGGAGCTGGACGTTCCTCTGGTGCTCTTCAACGAAGTGCTGGACCATGTGCTGCGCATTGATCGGTAAGAGGCCTCTGGGGCTGAGCCTGGACCAAAGAACCAGGGGAAAGAAGCTGTGGAATCATATAAGTTACTGTTGTGTTTTCTAAAATACTACAGCTACAAAATGATTATCCAATATTAATCCAGCACTTGTGGCGTTGGCTGAGTTGCCCTTACAGCAGGTTGCCAGTTTGATCTCAAATTCCCAGCAAAAGTGTAATAGAACACTTGTGCTAGAGTGGCACAGGGGCGTAGCGGTTTGGCTCCACCGCCAGACCTTTTTGTGTGGAGTTTGCATGCGCCTGCGTAGGTGAACGGACAAATATCCGAACTCTGAACATTTTGGGTGACCTTGGTTTGTAAAATGCTCTAGATAAATAAAGATTACTTACTTACATACTGATCCTGTAACTTTGTGTGCAGAATCTTCCGGCAGCCTCAGGGCCATCTCCTCCTCATCGGTGTGAGCGGAGCCGGAAAGACCACGCTGTCCCGGTTTGTGGCCTGGATGAACGGCCTGAGCGTCTATCAGATCAAGGTGAGGTCCCGGAGGGCGGGCGAGAGGTCCCGGAGGGCGGGCAAGAGGTCCCGGAGGGCGGGCGAGAGGTCCCGGAGGGCGGGCGAGAGGTCCCAGAGACTTATAGAAGACATGTACAGTTGTGTGTATACATCTGTACATATCAGCAGCAGGAGGGTATGGGACAAAGTGAGGAGCAGGCCTTGCTGATGTCCGTGTTGTTGCAGGTTCACAGGAAATACACAGGGGAGGACTTTGACGAGGACCTGCGCACAGTGCTGCGGCGCTCCGGCTGTAAGAACGAGAAGATCGCCTTTATCATGGACGAGTCCAACGTTCTGGACTCCGGCTTCCTGGAGAGGATGAACACCCTGTTGGCCAACGGAGAGGTGACAGACAACCACAAGATAGTCATTGAGAACATTTAACACAATTACATGATAAAGAAGCGAGAATTAAGTATAACATCTGACTTTGTATATGTATAGAGATATCAATTGTCAGATTTGTTCTACAGTTACTGTCTATAAGCTAACACTGCAAAAAGTGATTAAATATGAGGTGATAATAGCTTGAATTGTGTGGTTTTTACAGTTCATTCTGACTGTCTTAAAACAAGATTTGTTGCTTATTTTCTCATTGAAATGCAGAAATGTCTGATCATTTTGCTTTGTCCCATTGACAAATCTTGTTTTAAGGCAGTCAGCATGGGCTTGAATTAAGATACATTTTGCCAAATTTGAGCAGTTCTTTGATCACTTTTTGCAGTGAATTCTTTTACAAAACACTTACAAAGCTTAAAAATTTGTATGTGTATGACTTATTGACGTTTTGTAAATAAACAGAACAGATAAAATGCCGGTTTAGTGGTCAACAGTTATGTTGGTGACATATTTGGTGTTTGTCCAGGTCCCCGGGCTGTTCGAGGGCGATGAGTACGCCACTCTGATGACCCAGTGTAAGGAGGGTGCGCAGAAGGAGGGGCTGATGCTGGACACCCACGAGGAGCTCTACAAGTGGTTCACCAGTCAGGTCATCCGCAACCTGCACGTGGTCTTCACCATGAACCCGAGCTCTGAGGGCCTGAAGGACCGCGCCGCCACCTCCCCCGCCCTCTTCAATAGGTTTGACTCTCTGCTTTTTCACTACAAAGATATAGTGCCAACGACAACACACAGACGATTTTAGCACAAGGCCGCAGATTAAGAGATCATTTATTTGTCTCACAGTCGAGAAATTTGAGTGTTGAATCATCAGTTACAGAACAGTAGGAATGAAGAGAGCACCAGATTAATATTATATGTATTTTATTGTTTATGTAATGTAATCTCCAACTGTAGCATAATAAGCAAGAATTAAGTATAATTTAGAACCACCCTCACTCAGATTCAGTTTGTCGCTTGCAGTAAAACCACATTGTTCACCAGAAAAATACATAAAAAACAAGCTAAAAGTAAAGGAATAAAACAAGCAAAAGACTACAGGAAAAAATGACTTAAAGCACATAAATACTAAAAGCAAGAAAAAAGTACAGAAAACAATTGTCACTGTGAAATCGATCAACAAAAACAGTTTCTACACAAGTGAAGATCATTAAAGTGTGTACTTTAATTGGCTACACTTGTGTGAAATAGAACAGTCCACAGTGTTTGATAAACCATCGGAAAATTTGAGGAATATTTACAAATTCTGTAAACTTTTCAAGCAAAGAGAAGTATTTTACCACTTCCCAGTCATCGCAGCAGAAGTCTATCACAACTTTCTTACTTGCTCTGTTGTTTTTCCCCAGGTGTGTGCTGAACTGGTTCGGCGACTGGTCCACCGAGGCGCTGTACCAGGTGGGCAAAGAGTTCACCTGCAAAATGGACCTGGAGAAACCCAACTACAAAGTGCCAGACTACATGCCCATCGTGTACGACAAGCTCCCTCAGCCGCCGTCGCACCGAGAGGCCATCGTCAACGGCTGCGTCTTCGTGCACACCACTCTGCACCAGGTTCTTACATTTGTACTCTTTTTTTTCTTTATTTTTTACCCCCAGTTTAATCTATCTTTATTTGTATAGTTCTTATCCTACACAAGGTCACACAGTGCTTCACAACCCCTACTCACATAAGGCATAAATCACAAATATCAATAACATCCAGGGTGTTAAAAACCACCATAAAGATCACACATAGTATAAAAAAACATAAATTAGAATCACTCCATGAAGAATGCAATGCAATTTTTGGTTCCTAAGATGTAGGAGCACAAATATTTGTTTTAATTTTTTTAATTTATTTATTTTTAATCTTTAATTATAGGCCTTTACTAAATAGCTGAGGTGCAGTTTAATTGTAAAATTGCCTAAAACAAAGAGATAGATTCAACAATGAGGAAGATTATTATTATTATTGTTAATATCTTGTTGTTGTTATTGTTATTATTAATATTATTATTATTGTGATTGTTATAATTATTTTTGTGATATTATTATTATTGTGATTGTTATAATTATTTTTGTGTATTATTATTATTATTGTTGATACTGTTATTGTGTTGTGTCTGAACTTGCTTCTTCTCCCACCACAGGCGAACAACAGACTGGCCAAGCGCGGCGGTCACTCCATGGCCATCACGCCGCGTCACTACCTGGACTTCATCAACCAGTACGCCAACCTGTTCAACGAGAAGCGCAGCGAGCTGGAGGAGCAGCAGATGCACCTGAACGTCGGCCTGCGCAAGATCAAGGAGACGGTGGACCAGGTGAGCGCCGCAGGGTTCCGGAAGTAGCTAGTACCAGAGTCATTTGGTTTTGAGTATGGGCCAATACTTGGTCCCGGTCAGATTGTATCAATATATTAAAAAGCAAAGAGACAGACTTAAGGAATTTATGAAAAGTCAAGCCAGGTTTTATATAGCACCGTTTATTTTACGCTGTTTTATCACCTTTGAATGACAGAAAACATTGGCACTTGTGGAAATGAAGCCTCCGTAAACCTTAGAAATGGGCATTAAATCATAATCATTATCATAATCACAGTACATTAAAAAGAGAGAAGATAAAATTGAGCTAATTTTGACATTTTTTAAATCAAACTGAGCACAATGTGACCTAGATTGAACAATCAAGAACCACATAATAATAACAATAATAGTTATTAATTTGGACAACAAATTAGTACATCTTACCCATTCATTTTTGCAGCGCTCCTCATTTGTATTGTGCTATGGGCTGTGTTGTTCCAGCTGAACCCTCAATGATTATTCTTGTGCAAAGGTGGAGGAACTTCGCCGTGACCTGAGGATTAAGAGCCAAGAGCTGGAGGCCAAAAACGCCGCAGCCAACGACAAGCTCAAGAAGATGGTGAAGGACCAGCAGGAGGCCGAGAAGAAGAAGGTACAGACCAGAAGGCCTTCATGGTGACGCTGCAGATGTGGAGATAACCTTTTGTAAAATTGTGGTAGTAGCTGGCCACTCCCCTCCAAATAGCTCCCCCAAGGATTTAGATATTTCAAATAATCCTTCAATAATTTTGTTTGTACAAAACAAGAATCACAAAAGAATGGACCCTTAAAACAATCCAATAAAAGAGATAAAAGTTGGAGACTACTTTTTGTAGTGAAGACTGTTTTGTGTGCCTAAAGGTGATGAGTCAGGAGATCCAGGAAGCCGTGTACAAACAGCAGGAGGTGATCAAGGACAAGCAGCTGAGCGTCAAAGAGGATCTGGACCAAGTGGAACCAGCCGTCATCGAATCTCAGAACGGTAAGCAGCTCCTGGTACCAGCCTGCGGCAACACAAGACCTCACACATCTGACGCTCATAGTGCACGGATAAGCCGTATTAGTAAAGTGGAAGACGTGAGTTTGAGTGTCTCTTGATGCACATATTATAAATTATTATTGGGCTCAGTCAAAAATCCCTTATCGCAGATAAATTACACCAGAATAAAGGAAACAAGTTATTTTTATTTTTTTTCAAGAAGTTGTTATTGATGTTGTTGTAGTAGTCTTTATTTTGAATCATTATTCCTTGTACAATCAAGGCACAATAAAAAGTTCTATATATCTATCCATACAATTAACGAAGGAGGGGCTAGGGTTACGGCTAAGGCACATTGATCAGCACTTAATTAGCTGATAACTATTTCTTTTCTACAGCCACGTCTTTTTAAGATTCCGGTAACATTGGCAACTGGGAGGTGCTAAAAAAGTGACTCTTGTAAAATGTCGCTTCTTGGATGGATACTTAATCGATTATATGACAGTTTTTTTCCAGTGTTTACAAAGCCATGTGTGTTGTGTGTGTATGCAACGTTTTTCTCACCCTCTCGCCTCTCCCTCCATCGCCCCCCCCCCTCCCCCACCGCCACTCGCACTTCCTAACCCGTTTCACTCCGTAGCCGTTAAGTCCATCAAGAAGCAGCACTTGGTGGAGGTGCGTTCCATGGCCAACCCCCCCGCCGCCGTCAAGCTAGCCCTGGAGTCCATCTGCCTCCTGCTGGGGGAGAGCACCACGGACTGGAAGCAGATCCGATCCATCATCATGCGCGAGAACTTCATCCCCACCATCATCAACTTCTCCGCCGACGAGATCAGGTGAACGCAGCCTTCTACCACTGCCACTAAACAAAATGCCACTTTTTCTCTGTCTGTTCTCGTGGGGGCGGTGTGTGCGATAGCGGTGAAGTCCATAAATCGGCAGCACCTGGTGGAAATGCGATCCATGACCAATCCTCCGGCTCTGGTCAAACTGGGGTTGGAGTCCATCTGCCTCATGCTGGGCGAGGAGACCAGCGACTGGAAGCGAATCCGACAAGTTATTCACAGGGACAATTTCATCAGCAGCATAGTCAACTTTTGCTCAGATGAGATGAGGTGAGGTAACCAGGGAGAGAAGCCAGCCAGGACGAACCAATAGAACGACAATCAAACGATCACGGGTATAAACCACGCTTGATTTTAGGGATGCACGATAATTATCTGCAGCCGCTATAATTGTGTTACGCCCATAGTTAAAATCTTTCTTCAAAAAGTTCCTCAAAAAATATTGATTTGAGCCACCTTGTACACATTTGTGCACATCCACACACACTAGGAAAACCCACATTGCCTACGGACACAACGGTTTGGCACTTTACAGCCACAGCCGCCCCACAGTGGCACCTGATGTTGCCAGAGGTCCCTCATCACAGTAATAGCCAAGCCCTGACCTGCTTAGCTTAGTTAGAGGTCTGACGATGCAAAATCATCTGCTCAGTAATAGTGGTCATGAAATTGGTATAAAAGTGGCGTTATTGTGCATCCCTTCTTGATTTGATGTGTTTTAATTTGAAATACACCGATGATTTGTGAGTGATTGTAGAACCGAGATTATCTGATCATAAAAAGGCACAGTTGTACAGACTGGGTTTCTGCAGGCTAAGGTGCTGAACTTTCCTTCCAGAAAGAAAGTCATTTGTGAATATGCCAAATAATGATTTTATACTCTGTACACAGTGGTGATAAAGCACTACTGTAGCCACAGCTGCCCTGGGACAGACTGGCCACTCCTGCCGAAACCCTGTACAGAAACAGACTTTATACTCAATTCACGTGTAATAGATTGTGATTTTTATTGTGTGTGTGTTCACACTCTGTGTGCTCGGCAGCAGTGAGTGTATAGGTATGTACATGCTCACACTGCGTGTGTGTGTGTGTCTTCGTGTGTGTACATGTTTGCACAGTTTGTGTGTCCGCGCGCTCACAAATACGTTGTTTTGTGCCTCAGTGATTCCATTCGTGAGAAGATGAAGAAGAACTACCTTTCCAACTCCGGCTACAACTACGAGCAGATCAACAGAGCGTCTCTGGCCTGTGGGCCCATGGTCAAGTGGGCCATCGCTCAGGTGAGGGAACAGAGCACATGCTAGCATACATGCTAGCTAAGGCACATGCTGACTGACTCTACACACACCAAACATTTCCCATTATAGGATTCAGGGTTGCTGCCATCACCCACAAAGTTAAACTTTGGGCTATTGTTGAAAAGATCTTTTGGAACAAAGACCTCTAAAACATAAACTCTTCTCGCAATATTAATCCTGTGCCCACCTCCTGAATTGCAAACATAATTGACCTCAGTTGTCAGTTGAGCGTGTGTCTTCACATACAAAACTGTTTCCTGTCTGTCCTTCCTCAGCTGAACTACGCCGACATGCTGAAGCGAGTGGAGCCTCTGAGGAACGAGCTGCAGAAGCTGGAGGACGACGCCAAAGACAACAAGAGCAAAGCCGAGGAGGTGGAGCACATGATCCGGGAGCTGGAGGCCAGTATCGCGCGCTACAAGGAGGAGTATGCGGTGCTGATCTCTGAGGCCCAGGCCATCAAGGCTGACCTGGCTGCAGTAGAGGCCAAGGTACGTACTGTCCAAACTGTGAGCCACAATCCTCGGGATGGAAGGAGAGACATTACATTTACTTAGGAACAGGACTGGTGTGATGTGTGGTTGTACAAAGACATCAGTTCCATTATGTGTTTGTCACAATGCAGAAGCTAATGTAGTTGTGGTTCCTGTCCCAGGTGAACCGCAGCACAGCACTGCTCAAGAGCCTGTCTGCAGAGAGGGAGCGCTGGGAGAAGACCAGCGAGACCTTCAAGAACCAGATGTCCACCATCGCTGGGGACTGCCTGCTGTCCGCCGCCTTCATCACCTACGCCGGATACTTTGAACAGCAGATGAGGCAGAACCTGTTTACCACCTGGTCCCACCACCTGCAGCAGGCCAACGTTCAGGTGCGCTCTCGGTTCCCTTAGGTCTCTCAGATCAGGTCTCTCAGATCAGGTCTCTCAGATCAGGTCTCTCAGATCAGGTCTCTCAGATCAGGTCTCTCAGATCAGGTCT
>JAPMNZ010824950.1:0-14137 GCA_029875035.1 Pomatoschistus microps | reverse complement strand
CAGAAAGGCCCTGGTCCGACCGGGATTCGAACCCAGGACCTTCTTGCTGAGAGGCGAGAGTGCTATCCACTCAGCCACCGTGCCGCTCATGTAAACAAATGACCTGCATCAAACTTCTAGAAAAGCTTTATTTTTAGCTTATTATTTAAAAGCACAGAGAAGCACCACAAGGTAACATTTTTAAACCTTATACTTTATACAGATAACACAATGCTAACCTGCTAGCTCAATGAAACCTATAAGAAAAGTGCTCATGGTCAAAGTTTTGCCCCAACTCTCTCTGGCTCCTATTGTCTTACATTGAAAATAGTTGAAATGTAACTACTTTTCAATGTAGTTTATTCTTCATTTGGGGCTTAAAATCTGTGGTTTAATGTTCTCAATGATCCTATTATATTTTTTACGATCCCTAACAAATGATCAATCAGTTTTGTGTCCTGTGTCCTTAAATTTGGCTTTAACTAGTGTGTAGTGTCCTTGCTTCCTTTTCATTATGGCCAAAGTTTAGGTCATCCAACCACGCCAAAATGTATGCTTTGTTCTGTGTATGTTTACAAATAATAATCTTAACTTCTTTTGCATCAGCGGTTTGGATTATGACACATTCTCACCAGATTCTTTTCTGGTGCTGATTCAATAATTTATTTATTAAAAAAACACGTCTCTCTGATGTCTGAACACTCCCATAGTGTTTATTTGAGTGAAATTGTTGCACATCACCTTTTTTGGATCCAAGGACAAGCCAAACATTTAGAGACCCAAAATAACTTACATTTTTGAAAATTTACAGTTTGAACAATGGTGCGTTGAGTTTCAGCTTGTAAATTTGAAATAAAACGACCTTCTAAATTTAATTTTGTATTTTGAAACTCAGACATATTGTTTAGGCTGGAGATAGAAAATTCAGCATGGCAAAGGAAAGTTAACGCTGACAGTTCAGCTCTGCAGTTCACCCGCTGTCTGATCCTGCCCTTTAGCCTCTCATAGATATGTGCCAATATGCTAAGGGATGCTAATGTGGCTAACATTCAGTCAAATTGCATTGCTGTATTTCAATAGATTTGAATTTACATTGTTTCCTTGTTAAGGATTGGGGGAAAATAGCAGAGCATTGGTTGATGTAGCAGATCGATAGGGAAAAGTATTTGCTTGTAAAATATGTACATTTAGAAAAATATATTGCTATGTAATTTTATGGTAAAATGGTAATTAAAAACTTTTGCTTTCTTTTTTTTTCTATGTGGAAAAGGTATTTTGAACTTTGTACATTAAAGGTGCACAGTTCTTTGTTCCTAGCTATTCTTAAAACCCTGTCCGGCACATTTAAACTGTTGTTTAGTTGGGACTCGTGCCTGGTCTTGGCGCTGGCTCTGGGCAGTGGGTGGAGTGACTGTTGGGGGTGATTAGAAACTTAGACAAGCTGTCAAAGACTGGACCCCTCCCCTGCGTCTCCATGAGGTCAAGCCCACGTCAGAGGCTGGTCCCCTGGGTGAGCAGGCAAACACAGGCCCAGGCTTGTGCCGAGGCCCCTGGAGGTATGCGGGAAAGGAAAACAGGGGGATCATGCTTATTTAATGAGAACATAGCAACATTAGTCTTTCTCAAGGTAAGCAGACAAGCCAGGAGGGGGTACAAGATCCAATGACTGACAAGCCTTAGCTTTTACTTGCACTCGTCGGCTCTTCTGAAAACATCATACATCTTAAAGAAAAGGGAGCCAGGAATTGCCAAAGTTTGAAACATTGCCTTTCTCTAACAAAGTAACTTTTTATTTTCTAAAGATAAAAGCTATTCTTTTGACTACTGCAAATATCTTCTTGATAACGTAGAAGTTATCATGTTCCTTCATATTACCGATGTTATTTTCTGCTCGTTGATTTGTTTTCATATAGTCTCTTCTGTTTCCTTCCAGGCCATATACCAACTAGCCCCTGATGAGAAGAGGAGGGACTGCGGACTGAATGTTTTAGACACATACTTTAATAATGGGGTAAGAAGCTTGCGATTTAAAGCTGCATTAACACGCGCAATATTATGTTGAAGGGAATTGCTCATTCTATCGGTCTTTCCAGTACTTCAGCCATCGCCTGCTCACAGCTGCGGAGAGTGTTCAGGATTTTGAAAGCGGGCTCCAGACACACCTTATTCTTAGGATTCGACAGATTATCTGATCATATATATCTATATCTCAATGTCCACCAATATTGTTTTAATGTTACCGGACATATTTTTTATTTAATAGTCAAATTATTAGGTCAAAACAAGGATGCACCTCCTAAACACAAACTATTAGTCTACTGCACAACAGCACTCATTAGTTTAGTTTATTTCAGTCAAAATGAACTTAAACAGGACACTTCATATAAAAGTCTTATCTTTTCAGGCAGGTCGTTCCAAGGTCGAGTAGTTTGGATTTAAAAAGCCTGAGACCTCATAATGACACCTTCTGACCTAAAGCAAACTCTCTTCTCCCCATACTAACTACTGCTGAGTTTAAGAATTCCAGCTGTTTGTGTCAGAAATCTTGTCAGAAATCTCTCTAAAAGTGAATAATAAAATAATGTTCTCTTTAAGTGCTAGTAAGAAAGTAAGTAATCTTTATTTATATACCGCTTTTCACAGACCAGAGTCACAAAGCGGTTTACGACTTTGGGCATTTGTCTCTCACTCCACAGAGATGGAGCGGGGTCGCCAGTACAGTGAACTTGCTGGATTCAAATTCCGCTAGTTTTTTCAATTTCTTTGCAGCTGATGTATGAATTTTCCTGAACGGATTTGGACACAGCTTTGTCAGCGGTTGATCTCCAGAGCTGATAAAATGACATGGCATAGCACACATTCCTGCTTCAGTGTGTTTATGTGAACAGCAGAGAGACATGTGGAAGTGCAGGGAAATACAGGGAACGTTTGTAATTTCATTAGGGCTATTGTCAAAACAGGGTTTATGGACTCATTATTTTGATACCTTAGTTTTGGTTGGAATGAGACATGTGTTTATTGTCAAAATAGTGCTTTGATCATCACAAGTCAACAGTGCATTAAATCATGTTGTGTTCAGATAAAACAGTTTGGCTGTGTTACATTACAACATGAAAACCTAGCTTGTTCTCCAGCTTGGTCAAAAAGGTGTACAAAAATGAACTTTATTTTAAAATGTAGCTGATGCGGTTTCTATACAGGTGTGCTTTTTTGTCCACAAAGTACTGCAGACTGATTGTAACTGTCTCATGATATTTGTTTGGTTCTACCCGTGTAGTCAGCGGCCCATCTGCCCGACGTACCGCAGGACCTGGTGGCTACTTGTCGGGAGAGACTGGAGCAGAGTCCGTGCAAGGAGCTCTTCAATGACTGCACCAAGTAAGTCCTGTTGTTACTTCAGCATGGCTCTATATGATACAAACACGTGTAGGGTTTATTCAGAAACTATTTTGTTTTGTTGCATTTCTGGTTTTGTGCACTTGGATATGCCTCAACCATCTTCCAATACGCTCAGTCACAAAATTGGACTTTAAATTATAGGAATTGAATCCAGTTATGGTACAGAATTGGTCCTTTGGTGCTGTTATTCAGGTTTAAAGCATGTGGACACTGTCTGCCTTGTTTACTGTGTGTTAAGAGCAGGTACAATAAACTTGTCCATCTCGAGTCGGTTTTATGGTAGAAATGTACAGTATTGTACTTCTGTAGAGGCTTGTTTTATGTTCTTGGACTGGTGTAACTTTGACGTAAAGGCAAAGTGCTGTTTTGCACAGACACTGTGTGACTGTGGAGCTGTCAGTGGTGATGAGGCGGCAGCTGGCACCTGGGCTTTGGGGCCAATGAAAAAGTGCAGTGGGCAGAGGGAGCATCCGGACGCTGGCACCAGAACAACAGGACCTCAGTGTGACTTGAACACAGTTTTACAAACGTCCTCCCACTTATGCAGGTGTTTCTGCTTCCTGTCCTCTGGCCAGAGCCTCAAACAGACCAGGGACTATTGCCCGAATGTTCTTCTCATTCAAGGTCCAGAAGGTTCCACTCACTGCTTTACTATGTTTTACCTTTACTCTGTTGTGCTCATGTCTCGCCTCCATATCTCATGATGGGATTTATTCTGGGGTCTTATTGGTGAAGACGGTCATCTGGGCTAAATCTCTTTTGGGAGTGGGTTTCATATTGAGTTGGGTCTCTTTAGACACAAGACTGTAATTATCTGCCCTACGGTGGCCCAATGGGATAAGGGGCTTTCACATTTTCATGAAGACAGGTTTGCTGTTTAGAGAGGCTGTCCTCCAGGGCTGCACGATATATATCAAAAACATATTGTTATCGCAATATTGGCGCGTGCAATATCCATATTGAAAAGATTTTTTATTTCATTAAAGACAACAAAACAGACAAGACACATCAACATTCAACAAGAACAAGACACAAACAAAAAAGTATATAAATATATGCTTTTGAATGTTGTGCTTATTTTTTGTTATTTGTCTCTATTAAAACGCATAGAGCTGTTGACTGACTTTTCTCTTTTAAAGTAAAAATTGCTTTTCTGATTTTCTTGGCCTCACACTCGGCACCAAAATAAATGCTGTTTTATTTGTGCTATTATTGAAATTATTTTGTTTATAGAATCCTTGACACATGTTGAATTTTTAGGTTTGTAATGAGTTGGAAGGAGCAGCTGGAGAGGCAGTCTGTGGCTTCATGATTTACGCTCTGTTTGCTTCACTTTTCAATGTGCATCAGCTGCTGTTGTATTGTGACGATGCAGTGGAAATATCAGCCTTTATAAACTCTCATAGATGCTGCATCAGCTGAAATGCCCCCTGTGCCCCTCCATGTTTTTACTTGTTCACACATGAAGCGCAATCTGTTGATCCTCATTTTGTGGAGAAATTTGAGGTTAACGTTTTGAACCATTTTAAACAAACAAAAAAGTGGTTAAATACAAAGATAAACAACTTTTGACAGTTTTTTAATTGGTGCTTTTCTTTGTGTATTGCGTCATCTGATTCTTTTCTAACGCACATTATCATCACATGTCATGGTCCACTGTGTGTGTGAGGAAGCCTTCAGGCCAGCCAGCAGAACCCTTTCTTGTACTAGTCACAAATTTAGTCGATTCATTGAGGGTCAGAAATTAACAGGCAATAAAAACCTTTACTATACTTGTTCTGTCAGAAAATGCTATTATTTGTTTTACTGTTCACAAATCTATAGTTTCAGTAGGTAAGTAAGTAAGTCAGGAGTCTGTCTTTCAGGTATTAAAACATTAAACTGTACATTACTGCATGTATAGTTACATATTGGAGCATTTTAGATCCTCAAAAATAAAGGATTTCGTTTATTTCACTATGCCAAATTAGTTCACTCAATCGCAGAGTCCTAGGTGGAATAAGTAATTATCATCGTATATTAGGATTTCTGCAACTCTCCATTTCCAATGCGTAATTTTGACCTGATCATTTCTTCCTCTGTGGCCCAGCCTGTAGGAAAGCATGGGGCTGCTTCTGGCTTTTTGGCTCTTAGTCACTTACACTCAAACAAATATATTAGCTCACTCAAGTTTTCTTCTCCTGCTGCTGCGGAACATCCAGTTATGTCATTGAGTAACCGATGGATTTAGTTTGTATCTCCAGCGTTTCATGAAAGAACCAAGTGCTTTGTGTTGTATTTCTAGTTGCTCTCGCTAATGTGAATATTGCAGCTGTAATTCTGTTGCCAGTGATTGCGAAATGTTCTGTTGACGCCCTAGACTAAACTAAAGCTTGCGTGTATTTAAGACGCATGAGCACATGTAATTGCCCATTTGTGACGACCTATAAATTGGTGTGTGCAGGATGCCTTTGGTCGAATGACGGGACTGTCACGAGGACTTGGTTCATAATGCGTTATCCAGAGCTCTGGCATAATTGTCTTTTCATATTCGACTGAGGTGCCCTTTTTGTGGAAACTCGACATCCAATTTTTTGTTGCCAAGACGGTTCTGCTTAACCACAGACAGCTTCCCCCGTCCTCACACTGATGAGGTCATGTTCAAACCATTGAAGGAAAACGCTTCTCCAAACATGAGCTTACGAGAGCTTGGGTGGCAGATGATCCACTGAAGGAATAAGCATGGGACGTTAACCGCTGTTATTATTAGTATTATTGTAGCTAATTTGCATTGTTTTAGTTTTATTGTTTTTGTGGTCTTGTGTGCAGCACTTTGGAAATGTCTTGTATGTCTTTTATGTGCTATATTAATAAAGCGGTTTGCATACACAGTGATGTTAAATGCCACAGTATCGATATAATAGACTTCTGATGGTATTGACAGAGATCTTTTATTTCACTATTTGTCAAAAAAACACTGAATCCCTTGTAAATTATCCGTATGCCTCTTCAAACTGATCAATCTCTGTGCCGATTCTTCCAGTTTTGAAATACTGCAGTTTGATTACTAGTGTCACAATACTGCTTATCCATATTTGCTAATGTAGTCATTTTGCAGAATTATATTTATGTCCAATTGACTTGAGTGTATGTACTTTCTATCTACAGTCTAAAACTAGTCAGTACCTTTTCTTTCTTTTTGTTTCAAAGTGGGTCTGAAGTGAAAGATATATATTTTTTACAGCTGGTCAGACTTGTGTTTGCAGTAAGTTCATTGTGGTCTGTTACCTTTTTGCTAAAGACGACATGATGTTTAAGTCAAACATTGTATGTGGCCAGAGCAGTTTCAGAGGTCAGAGACGTTTTCACAAGTGCTGAAGGAATTATGGAGGGCCCCACTGTCCACAAACCTTTCCTTACAAACGTGTGAATAATCTCAATTGTAGCCAGATTACGATGTTGGTATTAACAGGGCTGCACAATGTGAGCAAAATGTAACAATGATTCAAATTGAGATTTAGGAAATGTGTTGAGTGCACAGTTTGGGAAGACTGGAATATGAACTGTGGAACAAATGTTGGAATGTTTTGGAACATGGAAAAGGTCTAACTATTTGGTTGGATTGTTGTCTTTCATTACAAATTGCCCATACAATTTCAATTTGCCTATAAACTGTTTCCTGTTTTACCTATAATAAGGAAAGAATAAGATACGTCTTGTTACTTTGGCTATACTTTTTAAACACACATTACACAATTTTTAGGGAGAGGGTCAAAAAATGTTGTGGAGGATGCACATTGCTCAACTGTGACTCGGATGAAAATGCTGTACTCATCCCTGCACTCTCCTTGAAAATAATAATAAAAAGTTGATCACAAAAAAAGAAAATGCTGTTATCTTTTCATTAATATTGCACTAAATGGCCGTGTAGCCCTATAGCTGCCTAGCAAGAAGCACTTATTTAAGCCAATATCTTGCTGCTAAAATAGTTTTTTAATCCTTTGCGAAATGGTAAAATAAAGTTTTAACACATATTAAATGAATATTGCTTTAGTAAACACTGTTATAAGCAAATAAGGAGAGCGAAGAGGGTTGAATGCATGGTCTTTAGTTGATTTTCTGTGCAGTATAACAGTGCATGTATCCTTTCTGTGCTTCCAAAACCAGCCTTAAAACTCCAACGTGTTTGAAGGAATGCCACAAAGCGTTTGGAATGTTTTGCCGTATCTGGTTCACACAAGATGATGGAAGTAACCGTGACTGTTGCGCACATAATTAAGTTCTTACATTTTCAGTAATACCGGTATCATTTTGAGGAACGAACTGTTTGAAGGTGAAATACCGCAAAGGCTTTCGGGTTCTCACGCGTCATTTACCTTTTTGTCTGAGCATGTGCACTGAGAAACAGCGGCTGTGATCAAGACTGCGATAGAGAAGGGAAAGGAAAACGGCGCAAGATAAAGCTACTTTTAAGAGGTTGTGCAAAACTTCTTATAAGAGTATCTACTGTAAAAAGCATTTAAGTTCATGTTCCTTTCTCTCTTAAAAAGTGATACAAACACAACACAGTAGCAGAAAAACTCAACATTGTAAAGCACTTTGGTTGACCTTGGTCTGTAAAAAAAGCCCTATATAAAGATTGCTTACTTACTGAAACTATGCTTTTAAATGTTCTTTGTATCCTGAACCTGAATAAAATTTGTATGTATACGTTCCTCTATTGGTCAAAAAATTGTTATTCGCAAAGTTGATTTTGGAGACATTTTTATTATATATTTTACCATTTATATGTAGTAGTCTCTCTGGCTATTTTCTCCCTTTCATATTATGGCTTCTGAACTGAAATTACTTGGTTCCTCTTTTTTCCCCAGAACATTATTAACATTTCCTTTTCATATTATGATACATATTTTTGGCCATATCGGATTTGAATGTGTATCTTTAGCCGTATTTTATGGATAAAATCATAAAACCATAAAATGCACTTATGAGTTGGTGCACAAAGTAGTTACAATATTTTTTTCTGAGGCAATGTATTGCCTCAATGTAAATATTAGTTACGTTACTACTGAAAGGCATTATAAAGATAAAGATTGTTCTTAGAGGCTAGAGTCAAAGTTTGTTTTATTTTAATTAGTATAATTTTTATTGTTCACTTATTGTGCTGTGTGCCCCTCATTCCTTCTTTTCTGTAACTTGTGATGCAACACTGACATTTCCCCACTCTGGGACGAATAAAGGTCCTCTTTATCCTAATCTCGTTAACGTCCCACTTAATTTATTAGTAAAGATACATGTATTTTCTTACCATAAGAGTCTGACTTCACAGCTACATAAAATCAGAACATTTGTCCTTCACAAAAACATTTTGTCCCAGAAATCATCACCAGCCCAATAATAACTGACTCTGGAGATGGATCATTCTGTGGGTTAAATTGAAAAATGTGTGTTTGCTTCTTGTCGACTGTTCAAAGACATTGCTGATTTTCCATAGTGGATTTTTGAAGCGGCTCACCTTGTTTTGGCGATGTGGGCGAATGTGCTGGCCTGAGCTGTGTGAGGTTTAGAGTAGAAAGTACAATTATGAAATGTTTTTAAATTTGATCTTTAATTGAAGTTCTGGGTGTTAATCGCATACATGAATGAATGATTTTGCTAAATGTGAGTCTGTTTAACAGATACAGTGTTTTATGAATCAAGAACAGTGGACCCAGGAAGACAAGCGACCACTTGTGGAAGCTATTGGGAATCCAAATAAATAAATAGATTCAGTAGAGTTGAATTACATTTCCAACAAGCCTTTGTTGCATTGATTTATTTCCCATGAATATAAGTTTCACAAGTTATTTTGTTTGAAAAATGGCTCTACTCAGAGCTACCCTGTTATTGCTAACAATACTACACTGATGCTAATTGCGATAATGTGCGGTCATTGTTTCTCTGTCAAAGCCCTTATCCCTAATCTAAAGCCACAAGTGGAAGTCTTAAGTTTTCTCCACCCTTCCTTAAAGCAAACTTAAGAACTGCATTTACCATCTTAGAATTACTTTTCTTTTTTCTAACCTTGAAATTCTAAACATTTCTCTTTTGGCTCTTTCCAGAATCGTTCGTGATTATCTGAGTGGAGCTCCGTTTTCCTCTTACCAGGAGTCCATGTACTTCTCTCGCTTCCTGCAGTGGAAATGGTTGGAAAGGTGAGTGCACATTATACATGATTATAGTCATTTTAAAAGTTTAATTGATTTGAAAGTATAATTGGCACAAACTGATGACGTAGTGACGCCTTGAAATAGACGCCTAATTACAAAGGTGTTTTCTCCAAAAAGCTCCAACTCACAATAATGAACGTGGCAATGCATACAGAAGCCACATGTTTTAGGCATCGGTGTTTGCACAAATAAAGTAATTTAATTTATTTGTTCAAAAATCCAGTTGTGTGATCTTCCTCAATCACCAGCATTGTTTGGTTTGTGAAGGATTGGTGATGAGCGGGATCATTATTGGAGTTTAGATTTACACGTGTATCATTTGCTCCATTCTGAACATGAATATATGCACAGTATGTTTCATCCTTTCCACATATTTATAATTTCTTTAAGTTTAGACAAATGCTCTCGCAGGTTGTAAGTGACCAAAACAACTTTGCAGAACTCGCCAGACAATGTTTGAGAAAGGGGCTTAAATAGAGTTTCCAAATTTGTTTCATGTATATATTGGTTCTCCCTAAAGAAAGTTGTGTTTACTCTCGTTTAGTTAACTTTGATATTTTTTTTTTCACTTTTCAGAGGCCAAATATGTATGCATATGAAAACTGGTCATAAAATGCAACTGTTAACTTTGAAACCACAACAAATAACCCTAGCTTTGATTTTTATTCACTTCTACGGTTTTCACTTAGTTTCCACTCTCCTTTACAACGTTTACTCTACACAGTCCAATCTTGTGTAGTTACATTTTCAGGTATCTCATAATAGATGAATTAATAATATTACTATACAACTTTTCCTCAAAGCCAACTTATAAAATGTATAAATTGTGCCCTTTTTTGTATCTGAATCTGAATCTCCGTCCAAAAACATTGTGGTGATTCTATTATTGTTTAATAATAGATGTGTCTAATGGGCTGGTGACTGCGGCCGTCATCAGTGTAGATTAATAATGCATAAGGACATTAGTCTGTTTGCGACGTCAGCGCTCAGACCATGACATAATCTAATCACTTGTGTCTTATTTCTTTCTATATCGTCCGCAGGCAACCGGTTACCAAAAATACCTTCAGACATTACAGAGTGCTGGGAAAAGGAGGCTTTGGCGAGGTAAGTGCGATTTCAGTTTACAGATTTGACATGACCGCAAGTTTTTACGTTTGGCTTGTTTACGTTTGTGCGAACGATTGAAGTCGGGACCAGTGACGCTTACCAGTTCGTTAACAGCCCGTTAGTGACAGTGGGAGAGTCTCTGGCTGGACACTTCTCTCCATTATTGGCTGTGGCTTTTAGGGTGTTTTTCATTGAAACGTCTGTGTTTGATCGTGTTTTCTCGCCGCCTGTTTTCCAGGTTTGCGCCTGCCAAGTGCGTGCCACTGGTAAGATGTACGCCTGCAAAAAGCTGGAGAAGAAACGAGTGAAGAAAAGAAAAGGGGAAGCAATGGCATTAAATGAAAAACGCATTTTAGAAAAAGTCAACAGTAGTTTTGTAGTAAGTACAGCCATTTTGTCTTTTGTCTTTTTCTATTTTATACATAATCTGTTCGCTCATACCCACACACACACAAATACACACACACATGCACATGTACGCACACCCGCACACACACATTCTCTTCAGCTAAAATCAATTGATGAGACAAAAAAACAAGTTTAAGTGTATAAAGTATATAGAATCAAAAATTAAAACTGCAGTGCCTTACAAACCCATAAAATCGGACTATGTGGTAAAATCCATGTTTTCATATACGTGTATTTTTGGCCTCTGACACATCTTTAGGTCAGATATTTCAGGAGAGGACCACCCTCACTCGCTCTGTAAATGATGACATGTTTTCTGACAAGATAAAGACAGCATTTTGTGGTCTGATTTATGCACAAAATGTTACTTAAACAAGACTATTTCTGTTAGCACAAACATTGATGAACGCAAAAATAGTTAATTTAAATTGAGTATAGACACACTAGTATTGACACTAAATATTATATCCAGGATATATGTGAATATATTTTATTATTGGCTTTTATTTAACTGTCTTAATTAAGATTAGGGTCCCTCAGTTTCTAGAAATATCACAATTAGATGTTTTGCCTTAATCTTGCAGCCCCATTTCTTTGGCTATAATGGAGCAGCCCTCGTTTGCACAATGACATCAGAAAACAAGGATTCTACAAGGCAATGCGCGTCTCCTCATTACTTTCAATTTAATTTAAATTTTACTTGCAATATACATGCCGTTAATGACGTGTGGAAAGCTGCAGAACAGACCTGTGCCTTTGCAAACATTGTAGAGTTCTCATTTTGCCTGTCTCAGGTGCAGGAAAAGAAAACTTAGCTTTGGCCCACTGTTGTTTTCCTTTAGAGAAATGTTGATCCAGGAATAACTGCTAATTGAGTGGTGTTGGTGGAAAAGCCGTTTAATTTCTCCTGTGTTTGCTTTGTGTAAGTTATGCAAAGTAGATTTGTGTACTTAGTAGGCAATTTAACTGTGCAAAGCTGGCATATTGAGCTGGCTTTGAGATGTATTACGCATTCATAGTCAAATTACAAGAGGAAACATTTATTTTTTCTTGCCCAACTCAAGCTGGGTGATAAGGAAAAATATGAATCATTTTTATAATACCAAAAATTCTGTTTAAGATGTCAGAAACAATATCATAATGCTACAACCAGACATTTTCTGAAGGAGAATAGTCACACCAATAACAAGGGGCCTCAAGTATTTAAATTTAGTTCCACCAATCAGGAAGCTGCGGCGGTGAGCATGGGCGGGTCTAACAATGCTTGTCCTTAAAAAGTTTGAAAAGTAACTCTCATTCAGTTCAAAACAGACCAAACAAAACCGGACTTTTTATTCAAACAATTATTAAAAAATATACATTGAAATAAACACAATGTTATTTAAATATTAAATGAATGCAATTTTACCAAGCAGGATTTGTAATCAGTTATACACATTTTGAAAAGGGGATATATAATTATTGTGTTGCGTCTAATTATCACATTTATCTCAGTTTACATGTTCTTGTGTCAGATTTTAAATGAATAATTGGTTGTGGATGAGGGCGTGCTGGTGCTGAATGTTGAGTCCAGTGTCCTGTGACTGACGTGAATTCTGGACTCAAGTCTGACTTTTTATTCATGTACGTGAGACGTGTTTTGCTTTCGATCGCACCGTTTGACGTCATTGAAGGTTCATACTTCTCTGTAATTATCTCTAATGGCCTGTCATTCACTCAGAAGAAACTTAACATCATATCTGACCAAAACTGCCGTCGCAATAACTCTCAGTTTATACAAAGGGAATACCACATAAGGTCAAAACTAGCTCAACGTTCACTGAGGCCATTAGGGCCGAGGGAAATGTTCAAGCAGGGATACTGAACCTCATGTTTTTACAAGATAACGTTTTCTCTTTAGAGCCTTGTAAGTCACAGTTTGACTCTTTGGGCAGAGAGGTGATTGGCTGCGTAAGGGTGGTCCTCTGTCTGAAAAAGAGACAGATTTCAACAAATACTTTCATGTGAAAACTAGTGATAAAACCCTGAAGTACAGAAACCCTAACAGTTTTAGAGCCTGGAACTAGTTTCAGGCCTTTTATTCCATTGTACATTATTTGGTGGTTTTAAAGTTAGGTACCTGAGCTCTAAGCCAAAAGACCAGAGCAGTATTTAAATGTTGATATTGTAGTTTTTCATTTATAAATGAAAAACTACTTCTGCTTCCTGCTGTTTTGTCTTTGCGGATAAAGTATTTCTTGGAGGCTATTGACACACTTATGTTCTCTCTCGTGACCAGGGAATAGCATTGTTCGTCACCTGTGTGTGTGTGTGTGTGTGTGTGTGTGTGTGTGTGTGTGTCTCAGCCTCTTCTCTGCTCAGTCTCCGTGGTAACGCTGACCAAACAGCAGCAGGAGGAGAGTGGAGAGCTCTCTCAAAGCCCCATCGCTCTGTGTTCAGTCTGTTAGTCCGGTTACTTAGTGTTGTTTCAGCAATACGAGACTCATGGCTCTATCTCCTGCTTCTATATTCTCGCCACTTTTCATGATTTTTCAGGTGTTGATTCTTTATTTTAAGATAAAGATAATGACTTTTGTAGATTTAAGTGTTGTCAGTCAGGAAGAAGTTTGTGCCGGACACAACATATTGCAGGAAGTACGTACCAGGAAGTTCATGAGGTCACACTTGAGAGGCTTAGACAAAACATTTTCATACATTTTACATGTCTTCTCTGACAATAATTTTAGTTTTTGCCCGATCTCTAACATTCTGTCATTAATATGCTATCAGGAATTTAGATCAAATAACTACAATTTAAAAAAGTAATTAAAGTGAAATATTGTAAAAGATATGTGTAAAATTAGATTTTTGAATTGCATTTTAGTAGAAGTTCAAGTTAGTTGGTACTAGTAGAAAAAACACAACAATAAACATTTTAGTTCTACCTGGTAAACTAGAATATTAAAGTGGTTCTCACCCCCGCACCTCGAGGCTTACGTCACTCACATTTCCTGTTACAAATCTTCCTCCAAATGGGCGTAGCCTGGAGGACTAAGGGAACAGGCGGGGGCGTG
>JAPMNZ010824840.1:0-16006 GCA_029875035.1 Pomatoschistus microps | reverse complement strand
ATCACTGTATTAACAAATATATAATCATCATGTCAAACTACAACCCTAATCTTGAACCTGAATGTTACTCTTAATCACCAAATAATTCCCTTTCCCCAGGATTCACTGTTTTGCGTATATACTAAAGCCCTGACTTGTCATCACTCTGTATCTAACTCCACTCGGTGATTCCAGAGTCCATGATCCTCCTGGGCTCCATCGAGCGCCTGCAGCTCCAGTCTCTGCTCACGCTGCAGGTGGGCCGGCAGCGGAGGCTCGAGTTCCTCCGTCAGATGGCCCAGGACAACGGCACCCACGACCATGCCCTCAGCCTGACCTCGGAGAGCAGCGCCAGCTCCCCCTGCGGCCACGTGGTCAACGCTACTCCTCGCACCAACGCTCGCCAAACGGTTCGCTTTTTGGTGAGCGCGGAAGAGGTGTGGCGACCGGGGCCTGGGTGAGGGCGGGCCGCAGCTCTGGAGCATGGGGCTTTAGCATGTAGCAGTAGGTAACGGCACAGAGAGGGGTTTTTGAGGGCAGACGGGGGTAAGTGTAATACATGTCACCTGTTGTGTACTTGTGGTGAGTAGTAGAGTAACATGTTGTGGTGTCTGTGTCGTCTGTGCCCTTACCGGTGCTGTCCTGCGCACGACCTATCTGTCTGCATGTCTATAAATGTGCACAGAGCTTTTTTCTTAATGTGTTTTTATCATAGATTTCTACAGAGGAGACTTCCACCTTCAGCCCGGCAGTATCCAACTTGCAAATTCCTCTCAAATCAGCGCTGAAAACGGTGTCTGCCATCAGCGAAACAGAGACGCCAAACAGTATGTGTCTTCCCTGCGTCACTAGATATAACAGTGAAGGGAGGTAGAAAAGGTGAGAAGGTGGAACTACTAAAACAATGACTCTTTTCCAGCTTTTACAATTGCTACATACAGTATAAGTTCAGAAATGTATAGGTTTTTGTTATGACTTCTCTTTCCCTCTCCAGGGAATTGCCATCATCCTGGATTTTCCATCATGTCTCTATCTCAGTTTTATACAAGTTTTAACGGGTGGAAATGTGATGGAATTTTGACAACCTTGCTCAACTATTTCAGAAGCTAAGCAGGGCAGGGCCTGGTTATTAGTGCGACGGGAGACTTCAGGGAACACCAGGTGCCACAGTGGGACGGCTGCAGATGTAAAAGTGCCAAACTTTTGTTGTGTCCTTGGGCAAGACACATCACGCCTTTGCAGGGCTCCAGACTAACATTTTTGATATCTGCAATGATGTGCTTTTAAATTCAGGTTCATCAAACATTACCAACAAGTAGTTGCATATTTTCAGGTATTTTAAAAAAAATTGTGTTGCTTATCTGTTTTTCAATTTTGATCAACTACATTAGCATTAGAATACATTTTTAAACAAAACAGGTGCACGTTTACCTGTTTAAGGTGCACTTTGGAGCCTTGCCACATTGCAGAGTGCCTGACTGCTCGGTGGTTGTCCGAGGGGCAGATGGCACAGACCTCACTTCCGTCGGCTTACCACAGGGCAATTGTGGCTACAGTTCTAGTTCACCACATCAGTGTATAGAGTGAATGAATGAACATTATTATTATTTGTATTGTTTTCATTATTATTAAACCATTGTATTGTGACTTGGCCAAAAAGAAAATTTAAATGAAAAGAATACCACATGTGGGAGCAGATTTTTCTTTCCCTTTATACAAAGTTCGGCAGTTTCCATATTTTTGAGGGGGCCATAATTGAAAGTTTATGTTTCCGCAAACGAGCCCCACACACCATTCTGTTCATGCTGTTTGTAATAACACAGCGTTTGCTTCCAGGCTCTCAGACTCTGTCGTGCACGGACCAGGACAAGGAGCTGCTGGAGGTGAGGCCATAATGTGAGGGGTGATGTGACTGAACGGGCAACAATGAGCAACAAACAATACAATACAACATGACAACATCCTCTAAATAAAACAGACGTGCCACCTGTTTCATTTAGAGATCGACGATAGTTGTGTGGTTGCGTTTTCATGCAGCCGCCCTTTCCTTCAATGCACAAAATGGGTTTGTTTGATACGGGTGCATACAGTCAATCTTGTGCGTAGAAGTGTAAACAAGCTCTTGTAAAGCCATGAACTGTGGGTGTGACGGTGTGCAGTGATGAAGTGGGCCCCAAACAAACGGCCTTCTGTGAGCACAGGTGTCCGGAATATCATTATTGTGTGTAATCGCCGCAGTGAGCATGTGTGAGTGAGCCAGCATGCCGCAGCACTTTGAAACTGAAGCTGTTCTCTCTAAGCACACCACACATGTCATCATTCTAACAGCTGACGACCAGATTTTATGGATTTACGTCCACGAGAGATCATTAGATATTTGGACTTTTCTCAGCAGGAAAAGCTTAGGCAAATCAATAGTGTCATATTCACTGAGTTACAGCCGTTTTGTTTCATTCATCACCGGTGTTGGTTAAAGGCATGTGAGCATGTGCAGCTTCAGTTACCGTCGGCATCGTGTCTTATGCTTGTCCTAAAATGGTGGTACTCGTCTTATTCTTTCATACTGACACCTGAAGTCTGTTGTTATTATTACTATTATTATTTTATTTATTTATGTTAATGCTGATCTTAAACTACAGCCGAACTTTGACAAAATCTCACACACACACACAAACCTCCTGTTCAAATGTAAATAGTACAAGGTAGGGGTGGACGATATGGCCTAAAATTCATATTGCGGTATAATTTGGGACACAGACGGTTAACGGTATATATTGCAGTATAATTTGGTGTGTGATTTTTTTTTATATAGGTCTTGCAGGTTCTTGCATAAAATAGTCAAGATTGTTACTTATTAATATATTAGAATGATAAGGCATGCTTCCTCCAGGCAAAATGTATTAACATACAAATCCCCCTTCGTTCAGACCGGCTGGAGCCAAAGGTGAATTACAAAATACAACCACCATTTTAGCCACATATGATTCAATTAAATGATAACCTAAACAACATTCTAATGTCACTTTTATCGTGTTTACCATGAGAAACAAACAGCATTGAATTCTATACAATCCAAAAAGAAAGGGAGAATAAAAAGACAAAACATTTAAACCCAATAGTTCAAATATATGTTCATCAATCGCAAAACTGTAGTGATGTTTTCCATACGGCTCACAGATTTCAGTCTTTGAACCTGCACCAAACATATTTTCACATACATCATCAAAACAGACAAATAACAAGTGCATGGTTCAGAAATGGGTTGGGATGGCGTTTTCTCCACATTTCCTCATAGTTCTGTGTAACATCAGACGCCTCCATCTTCATACGTACTGTAGTAATTATACACTCGTGGCAACATTGTTCTCGCCTGGTGGGACTTCTCTGGAGAAAGGGCTTTGAGATCCAATGTTGCATTGTGCCGTGTTGTGGGAAGTGTCCAATGTGACTGATGTTGTGGTCATGTTGTGTTGATGCCTCCTCTCTGAAGAGCCCTGGGCCGGCTCCTCCGGAACACAGAAAGTCCCGGCTCAAGTGCGCCAGGAACTCCGTGGCGGTAAGACTGTCTGCCGCCTCGAGACTGTTGCCTAGTAACCATTGCATTGCGACAAGCACAGTGAGGGCAGAACCAAAACATTGGTGGTGCAGGAGCCAGAGCGTAATATTTCTGCAGAGTTAGATTGTTGTACAGCTTGAACTCTTGCACATTTTGTCACGCTGCGACCATAAACATCAAGTTTGTGGTTGGAATTTTTCCCTGAAAGACCACAACAAAGTAACCGACTTATCAAAAACTGAAACGCAAGGCTTGTATTAGTGACTGGACTGCATTTCTCTGAGTGCATTAGATCAGATTAGAACATTTCCTAATAACTGCTGAATGTTCACAATTAGCCCTGACCAATAGATAGAGCCCACCTGCGTGCTAACTACTCTCAGTATGATTACAGCTGTTCTGTCATGGCTGTATTGGTCCCTAAACAGCATCATGAAGGCAGAGGATGAGTTGTGAAGAAGTTTAAAGATCATCTGTGCGATAATCTCATGCTTTGATCATCGCACAGAGCACTGTTTAATCTATTGCCCGGGAATGGAAAGAGTATGGCACACCTGCAAATGTTGTGGTGGTTTGGCTGTAACAAAATGTGCAAGAGAGTAGTCCATCTGCAGCGTGACATCACTCTGCAGAGACATGTGGTCCATTGTTAGTTTATTCTCTTAAATTGACCGCAACTGGTTGACTGGTTGTCATCAAGATACAATGACTATACCACTGATAAATGTGTGCTAGACATCTTTAAAGGAATAATATTGAGAGTATTTGTCCCAAAGTATTGGTAGTATTTCACCAATGTCTTAAACTCAGATCTGTTTTTCAGGAGGTGGAGGTGGAAGACCACATGAGCCCCACAGAGGTGAGGCCGGCACTGACAGGAGAAATTATAGACTGAACTGTTCTCTTTTGTAATTATGTGTTGAATGGGACTGGTCACTTTCAGATTTCTGTGTGGGAGGAGGAGCAGCTCGATCAAGCGATAGATTTCAAGAACTGCAAGATTGACCCCGCTCCGTTCCAATTGGTTGAACAAACCTCACTACATAAGGTAAGTGTTTGATCAAAAACTGTCCCTTTGGAAGTGTTAGACGCTGCTACAAACTGGAGAGTTGGAACTACTGTGTAGTTAATCTCATTGTGTTATTTCTTTCAAGAAAGGTGTTAACTGTTCCAGACAAGAAACTTTGCTTTTCCATGTTCACAGACTCACACCATCTTTTCTCTGCTGGGCCTGGACCATGCTTATGTAACCAGTATGGGGCGCCTGGTCGGAGTGGTTTCTCTCAAAGAGGCAATGTCTACATTTGATTGTTTTTTATCTAATGATAATAATTGAATGTTTAACAACCTGTATCTCTTTCTTCAGTTGCGTAAAGCCATTGAGGGCTCGGTGACAGTGACTGGGGTCAAAGTGCGGCCCCCTTTGGCAAGTTTCCGGGACAGTGGCAACACCACGAGTGTTTCCGAGGTAACGGAACTACACAAACTGTGTATGCGACACCGAGGCCTCTCGTTACCACGGGAACCTAACCGCTTAAAAATGGAGGATGATGACGACATTTCATTTCGGGAGAATCCTGGAAACTTTTCAGACCAATGCACTTTACAATTTACCACATGCCAAACTGTGGACATTCTAGAAGAGCTGGTGCTTCAAGACAGCCCCTCGTTTACTGAGGACCAATCAGAAATCACCTTTGATTGTAGCCCCTCTCACACAGAGGAGTCAGAACTGCCCTGTGACTTTGACCCAACCAGTCAGACCCCAGAACCTGAGGAGACTAATCCGGAACCAGATCCGGACCCGGAGCAGTCGGACCCTGAGGAAGAGGAGCCTCCTGCCTCGCCTCCTGCCTCGCCGACAGTAACAGCCTCGGTGATGGTCACAGTGACGGGCACGACCACAGTAACGACCACAGTAACGCCCACAGTATCGCCCGCAGTAACGCCCACAGTAACGCCCGCAGTAACGCCCGCAGTAACGCCCACAGTAACGCCCACAGTAACGGGCGATGTGAATGAATAGCAGGGATACGTGTTGTCTCAAGTGTTGCGTTCAAATCCAGCATCGTTAACTGTATTTACAGAGTCATAACTGAAAGTGTGAATGACAATGTGTGAGTACATCCCACAGATTACAGAGAATTTATTCTAATTGTTCCAACAGCGGTTTATGACTCGGGCAAATAGATTTGTATCAACCTTTTTTTAGTTATTTGTCAACACTGCCATTTTCCACACAATCTACCAACAGTTAAATTGTATTGGTAAAATATGGTATTAAACAGGACCAATATTTGTGAAACAAAAGGATGTGTGTGAGTGGTTAGCATGACTTCTGTGTCATGTTCACGCTTTTGCCAAACCATGGTCTCTATAATTTGCAGGAGAATAACAAATATGTGTGTTGTTAACAATCAAGCACATGAATAAAGTTCTATTCTGTTTCCAGAGCACACCTTAGAGCTGTATAACCCACTTCCTGACATCAGTATAGATTAAATTATGCCTTATATGCAGAATGAACGTTTCATTTAGGTTTTTATACGTTATAACATTACATGTGTCTTTGCTGTAGAACTTTCTGCTTCTAAATGTCGTATTTGTCCACCCCCGAAATCAAAGACACAAACTACAGGCAGCTCTGACATAAGATGAAGCACACTGTAACGGCCTCCACTGTTCCAACAGCAGTATTTATACTTAATTATAATGAACTTCCTCTATAGCTTCAAATGTGTGAAATGTTTCTCGCATGTTACAGAAACAGAAAAGTGTGGAATAATAAGTGAATGTACAGCGCACACACACATGTACTAATGCACCCTGTAGATACAGTTATGCATCTTTCTCTGAGAGTTTCTCCTTCTCTAAAGCAGAGGTGATATTAGCACAGTAACGCGTGAATGGTCTGTGTGCGACATTTCAAAAGGATGTATTTGTCAATCGTTTAAATATCTTAAGCCATGTCTTCATTTGCACTTAACAGGGCTTATTTTGTTTGTGTACATTTGTGGATTTTTTTGCGTCTTGAGGATGTGAAATAGTGCGTGGCCAGTAAAAGGAGCTTTAAGGGAGCTATTTTACAGCGTATCTAGTTAAGCAATAAGTCTGTAGTATCCCCTTTATATGGCACTGAACTGTATATATGCTTTGTATATACAAATATAACATACATGCTATGTACAGAAAAACATATTTGAAATCAAGCTACCACTGTTATTTTTCAAGAGAGCATAAATTGTTTTGTACATGAGTGAATGATTAAATTTAAAGAGGAAAGAAAGTCTGCTTTGTTCAAACAAATCTTGTAAATACCAAAATTTATTTACTATTCATTTTCAGACATTCAGTATCAAACATGGCCCACGAAACAGATTCAGAAAACACTACAAAATACTCAAACAATTGAACATGACTCATGATCTCCGAAAACAACAGCTTTACATTCGATTGAAATCTCCAACGGACACTTTTCACAGCAGCAAGAAACACGGAGCAGGGAGAGAGGACGGCTCTGAGGAGACTGAAGACTTGGAGATAAAATCACAGGTCAACCAGCTTCACCACTTCATATTCAGAACAGAGGATATTCAGATGCAAATACTGCATTGGCTGTTGCAATATGTATTATCATTTTGAAAGACATTCAAACTACATACAACTGTCGTACAATTTACCAAAATCTTACACAAAACCTTAAACAAGTCTCTTAACGTCAGATTAGTCGGTGTTTTCTCCCTCTTTTCTCTCGACTCAATAGCAGCAGACAAACTCAGTGGTGTATTTTAAGTACTTCTCTCACACACGCATTTTGGCGAATCACCAAGGCACTATCCCTTCAACTCCACAATCATAAAATATCCATCAGGAGCTCATTATGAACAACCATTTAAAATCACTGATTCAATTTAGCCAAATGTTTTATCTAGCTTTTAAAAACTGACCAGGACAAACACGCTCCAAGAAGACAATGATGGACAACACATCACATCAAATATTCTTTCTCGTCTTTCCCCTCCTCGTCTTTTCTCTCCTCTTCCTCCTCCTCCTCCTCATCAAACGAGGCCACTCCAGAGGACAGGCGGTCGGAGAAGTACCCCCGCGGGCTGCAGTGCCACACTCTGGACTCCTGGAACACGCTCCCCTCTTCGTCATCTTCCTCCTCCTCTCCGGGCGACTCCGAGTGGGACGTGGAGTAGCAGGAGTCGAAGCGGCTGCTGCGAGCTCGGGGCCTCCACTCGGGCTTTTGGTGGACGCACACTTCTCTCCGGGTGTGGTCCTGTAACCGAGCTGGTTTCTCTTCCTTCTCCTCCTCTTCCTCCTCTTCCTCCTCTTCCTCCTCGTGCATGAATGGGCTCAGGCTGTCGTTGGGCAAAGTTGGGGAATCGGTCAGGGACAGATGTGGGTCACACTGGGCGCTACCTTCGCTACCGCTGCTCGATCCTGGGAGCGAGGCCGAGGACTGGTTCTCCTCTGGGTCTGGGTCATGAGGAGCAAGAGGGAGGCTGGTGGCGTCTGAGAGAGGAGCAGAAAGTCAAAACCCCTGGAGGTGGGGAGGACGTGGGGAGAAGGGGGAGGGGAGGAGGAGGTGGGAACATGGAAGAGTGAGATGAAAATGAAAAGGTCGTGTGAAATGAGTTGTGAATCCAGAACAGAGAGAATGGGAGACGGGCGGATACCTGAGCTTTGGACGTTCTGGACACAGTCATCGTTTGAATCTTCCTCATCCTCATCATCATCAATGGAAGCCCAGGCTCGGAGCTTGGCCTCTGCAATCGCAAACTGTTCAGCCACACCTGCAAAAGGAAATTCCAAATGGGTCAAAATGAGGTTAATAACTAAAAACAATTGCCATGCAATGTTATAAACTGTATTTCAGTATTCTACACACAAACATTTTTTTAAAGCTTTTAAGGTGTTCAGATAAAGTGCATTCCTCAACTAGTGCTGGTCCTGGTCCTGGTGGTGACCCTATTTTGGTAAAGTGGTCCAATAACCGCTTTGTGCGATAAAAACTAAAACTAATTTTCTTGAAGTTGAGTTTAAAACATGTAGATACCCCAACCACGGATGATTTTAAATATCATGATTTTTTGTTTTATTATTTACACAGAAGACTTGCCTCTTCACAGACATAACTTGTAGTGAAGTCACGTGGATCTTTTCAATATTATAGAAAAGATTAATGACAACTATATAAACTGATTTTTTTTGGACCCAAGCTAAAACCAGGCGCAAGTACAGGATTACCATTGCAACAACACATCGTTAGTAGGGTAAAAATAATGATTCCCACGGCGGTCTAATCCCAGCTCACGTTCCCTAATAGTGGGTGAACAATCCAACCGTCTGTTCACCTTAATATACACACTGTACACATTACGCCATTATTAAAAATATCACAAATATCCCTAAACAAAATGCTTCCACACCATGCATTCTCTCATATTTTGTTTCATGCCGTTTCTGGTCATTTGGACTCGTCCCTTTGATGGACATGCTGGCCATGACACTAAACACAGATCTTGAAAGTCATTTCTTCTTAATGTCTCTTTCTCGGCTTCACGTCTGCAGCAGCAGAGGATGAGTCACTGCTCCACTCAACAGGAGCTGCTGAAGCCTCGCTGGGCCCTGAAGTGTTGGGATTCTGTCTAATAGGCCACCATCTGCGGTCGTCACCACTAGACAGCACAGTGATGGGCCCCAATGTATGACTCTAAGTAGTTTAAAGATTATACCATGACCAGCTGCTTTAAATCCTGACTCATCTTCTAAGTAAGAGGATCCATGGTGGAATCAATAAAGCGACAGTGTGCTCAGTGTGAAATGCTGTGATGACAGAGTGACGTGCCTGCAGCAAAGCGGGCCTCCTTCTCTCCCTCGCTCAGGTGGCAGTAGGAGCTGAAGTGTGTCTGAGAGGCCAGCTCGGGACCGGACGGTTTGGGCCAACCTTTCCACTCGATGAGGTGAGCAACGCGTCCCTGTGCCAGTGAGGTGGGCTTAGTGACATGGTCCCTCACAGCCTGAGAGATGCCTGTGTGAAAAAAACGCAAATATTAAAATAAATATCAAAAACAACAGGCTAACATTTTTGCATCATTGAATTCACATGTTTTTCACTGAGACGTTTGACCTATGGGATTAAGAGTTAACATATGGCACTTGGGAAAGTCTAGCTACATCTACCACAAATGACAAGCAACAATCAAATACCATTCAAGGAAGATCTGGCCAGTGCTGCAAATTCATGGATGCTCACAGCTTTCCGGGAGTCTGCTGAAGATTTTCCAGACTTGGGAATCATTTCACAGTCCAATTTCACCTGTGGCAAAAAATTAGTTCATGATGTCACAATAAAATCAGAAGTCTTGATTGAACAAAAGCACAATCAATATTCTTTGAGAGGCTTTCCTCTGTCCTACCTCCTCCTCCTCGTGCCTCTCGCGTCTTTCTCGGCTCCTGGACCCGAGCCTCATGCTGTGGATGTGCAGAATGTGCGGCTATACGTGCAGAATGTGCGGCTGTACGTGCGGTGCACAGCTCCCCGACTGAACATCACAGCTTGCGCTCAGTGGTTTAACAGTGGCAGACAAGCAAACAGCAATGGCCTAAATTTATCAAACAGATGCTAAAGCCGGTTAGAAGTGGGTTTGAGGGAGGCGAGGGCAGCCTTTCTGACGGTGCATGTGAATGCGTAAACATATGGCCCGTGACCAGCTTGGCTGAAAGCAAATCCAACTGAGCCTGCTGCCATGGGAAAGCCGTTGCAAACCCGATTAAATGTGATAGCGATGCCTAATCAGGACCATGTCCAAAAGTTAGCCCAGGAGAATGAAATGACCAGTAGGTGATGGACGTTTGAAGGTAATACGTGTGACGTGGCTAGACCAGGTGCATTCGGCACGTGGATGTTTGGGAGCTAATACTAAACAGATTCACCAAATGCAAGTGCGAGGATAATAGTCACATAATCAGTGATACCAGTGGAAGCTGGCGACATTTGGCACAGCCGGACTGATATTATAATAGATCCATGACTGGTGCGTACCAAAAGGACCTTTCCTTAACAAGAAGCGCACCACGCGCGCGCGCGCCTCCTGCGTGATGGATCCAAACATACAGTCTATGATCCAAACACTGCATCCACTGAAGGGACTCGAGCTGCTGTGGAACTACTGACATGCATCCAACAAAAAGTGTGTACCGCGAATGTTCACCAATGACAGACTTGTGTTTAAGTGTATGTCTTGTCAGAGCAACACGTCGCTGTGCCATGGTGCCTCCTGCTGCAGGCCGGCAGCGCGGAGATGGATCAACGTGCAGCAGAGATCAGTCTTTACGTACCTGAAACTCAGAGCAGAACAGCGCACCATCAAGCGCACATGAATCCAGCCTCGGCACGGGATCCTGAAGTTCACCTCATTACAGATCACAGCGCGCACAGAACATCTGCATTCGTAAAAGGCGCAGAGACACCATTTGTTGCTCTCCAGGATACAATCCAAGTGTCTTACGTCATCAACACAAGGCGCGGAAAAAAACACCCTCCCACATCCAGGACTCCCTCAAAATCACAAGCAGCA
Organism: Pomatoschistus microps; assembly: GCA_029875035.1. NCBI lineage: Eukaryota > Metazoa > Chordata > Actinopteri > Gobiiformes > Gobiidae > Pomatoschistus > Pomatoschistus microps. The sequence continues at coordinate 4,885 of JAPMNZ010824840.1, read as the reverse complement.
GAAGCCTGCTATAAAACACCAGAGTCGTTTTTCAAGGGCGAAAGTAAGTCACAAACCATGGCCAACATGGTTCCAGGCAGTTATTTCAAAGTGATAACGATTAGGAGGATAGTGATTCGTTTCGTTGAAGATCCTCGTTCACCACATCATGTCGAGAATGGTCAGACTGCTCTCACACACAAGGATTAAAAACATGACCTTTGCATTTATACACCTGGGTGCTATTCAAAGACAAGCAGGGAAAGATGTGCATTTTAAGAAGTCCTTTATTTGCAATGTCCCATTAACTCATCTTTCCAGTTTCAGATGCAAAAAAGCATTATTTTCTTAAATAAAGAAAGCAAAAAAAGTATTTACACAAATCCCAATAAAACTAATAATCAATGGATTATCTAAAGCACCTCTCTGCATCTGGACAATGCTTTCAGCGGAAAAGGATACAGTTACATCAGCAATTAACGGTTACTGAAAAATAAAACTAAAAAAACTTTATATATTTACAGAACTGTCCTGAAATAGTTTCTACCTCTAGTAGAAAAGGCTATCAGTTCATTTCTGCATTTTTATGTATATATCATATTTAAGTCAATTTCCATAAGTTTCAAGTTTTCATGATTGGTAAGTCTTTCCCACCGCTTCGATTCAGAACAGATGGGTCAGTCACTAGTGGGAGACCATGGCTTTGAGTACGCATTAAGACAAGACCGTCCTGTTATGATCAAAGTCATATAGTCATAGTGTCCTCTGTGATGTCCAACGATAGGAAACAAGAGCGAAAAAATAGAAATGTTTTCTTAAAAACTCTGTCAGTTTAAGATTAGTTAGCAATGTACATTTTCCTGTCAACATTTCATCTGTATCATTATAAACACACTTCAGTCATGCTGCACACCAAGTGATGGACAGAGAAAGAGCTGTGTTTGGACTGAACACATTATGGCATGATCCCCACATGTGGAACTCCTCTAGCCTCCAGTATTCACAATGGTATCATTCCAATTATCTAGAATCATAACAGCAGCTCGTTTGTGTCATTGATTAAAAAAAAAAAAAGGTCTAGTAGTGATGTGGCATATTTCAAACCTTGTTACTAAGCATTCCTCCTGCTGCACCAGTTTTCAAGTTTATTAGATACTTTGCTTGCCGCTACAAGCAGGTAGGACATGGAGTCAGAAAAGGAGAAAAGTGATTGTTTTGAATCCATCACTCAAAGAAAAAGAGAACACACATATCCTCATTGAGGACTGATAGTAATAAGAGTCTTCCTCTGGAAAAGGAGCCGGTCTCCGCAAAACTACCCGTCCAAAGCCTTTGCAAAACAGCAGTGGCTTAGACAAGTCTTTAGTCTTTATCGGACTCTTCCTCAGCCTCACGGAGCCAAGTGAAGAAGGCTGTGACAGATTTCAGGGCAACGCCTTTACCCGTCTGCTCTGCTGGGTCTTTACTGGACTCCCATTTGTAAAAGGCCTCTTCTTTTATCACATCCTCATCATACAAGGCATCGAAGAACATGCGCAGCAAGTCTAGAGAGACAAACAGGTTCAGCATTGGTCCACTACAAACAGCCAACAAATTTATTTTCATAAATATAACTATAATATTCCAAATATTGGATATGAAAGGTTCTTCCAACTTACTCGCTGGCTGTTCCATGTGTACCATTAGTGCTTGAAGGGCATAAAGGGCCTGTAGCTCCTTCTGTTCATCATACAGAAACCTCTGCAACAAGCTGGCTCGCTGATTAATCTGATCTGTGTCCACTTTGTATGGGTTATCACCTACAAACATAACAACATGAAGATCCAAGCCACAAACACCATCAACCACAATTCCATCCCGTGCTTACAGATGATGGCAGACTGACACACTGATGTCATCAATGCCCGAACAAACTGATTGGATCCAGGTTGTTGTTCATCCAAATTTGCCTATAAAAAAAAATAAAATACATGTCAATCACAATATTAAAACCAAGTTCTAAAGAGTAAATCTATCAGGAGTTCAGTTACACACCTCAATCCAGTCACGGATTCGCTGGTTGTCAGCTTTGTCCTGAAGGAGTCTATCCAGTTGTTTGCTCAGCTCTTCTCCAGAGAAAACTTTTTTACCGCCTTCTTTTGATGCAACCTCTTCTCCCAAGGTATACTCCAGTTTCTAAAATCAATGAAAATTTCAATTATGTGCTCAGAACATTTCAATAATATAATTCTACGAACAAATCCTAATGAAAACATAACAGTAGTAATTTAGTATTTAAAAAACATTTTAAATCAATTCAATTAGTGGACATCTATTTGAATGATTGATTTAAAACTTACACTTTAACATGCTTACTAATTGGTTGGCCGAATTTTGTCTTTGATTAATCAAACAATTGCCAAAAATAATTGTTAATTACAGTTTAAAACCCAATTCACTCCAAGCAACACACGTAACACAATGCGTTAAATCAAATACAAGTTTGTCCTTTAACAAGACATATTCATTGCAGTACACAACAGAATTTTGCCCCCATGACTTCTACATGAGGGATTTGACCACAGACACACTAAGCAGGCCACCAGGATTTAAGAGGCCATTTCACCATTAACTAACCTGATCTGTTACAAATTTGTTAACGTCATCTTCACTGGGAATAAACTCCTTCCAATTCAGGCCAGCTTCGATCCACATGGCCCCGACTTTCTTGGGGCTCTAGAAGAAAATAATTATGTGTCACAGTTTAGCAACAGACAGGCATTGTGAATATAAATGCTGGCTTCACCTACCATTCCTTTACAGAGCGTGTTCAAGATTTGTACCAGTAGGACACCAGCTTTTCCAAGAGGCACTAAAGGCTTTGAAATCTCCCTGAAATCACAAATAGAAAACGCATTATTATGATGTGTACATTCTTGTGTAGATGTTTAGTGCACATACCTGAAAAGCTGGCCCATCCCGAGCCCACCTTCATGTAACATAGGGCTGATGAGGTTAGAAAGGTAAAGCCAGATATGAGGTATATCTATTTCCATATCCTCTGCCACTTCCAAGACCTCAATGAGTCTACAACAATGCAACAAACCACTCATTAGTAACCACACATACTCCTAAATAAAAGAAAAGATGCCACAAGCTCACCCTTTGTAGTACTGCTGTGGAGGCAAAGTCCCAGCCTTGACAAGCTGATGCAGAAGCAGCCCCATGTGCTCCCTGGCCATGACGCTGCGCTCCAGTGTTGATTCGAAACCGACCCGGACAAAGACAAAAAGCAGCGAGGCACTGTTCAGCTCTGCAACACACTGCAGTGCTTCCTGTAACACAAAGTGGGTTGGGTATATTTATTACTTAGAAACTGTTTTGGTAAACATTAGTCAGCTCTCTGCACTTCCACTGAGCAGGTCATAGTGGAAGCGCAAAGAGACCAGGCAGCTCCCTTAGGACAGAATCTTATATTATCTATTATCTTAAACATCCCTTTTGATGTGCTAAATCGGAGGGCTCTTATTTCTCCTTTTGTGCTGTGCAGATCTGACATAAGAAATTTCCCCACTGAAGGACAAATAAAAGGTTTATCTAGGTTTATCAAGCAGAGAATGACCATAGGGTTCTCATTTACCTTCAAGTCATTAATGTGGAGGTATTCTTCAATTATGGCATTTGATTTCTTCTCCAGCTCCTCTTCAGACATGACAGGTGTTGAAGGAGGCGGCATTAGGGCACTGTCACTCTTAACTAAGAATACAGAAAGATGATTTATTGGATTGCCAGAAAATGATTAAAAATATAAATGTAATGCCTACCAGAAGCTATGTCTTTGCTTGAAGCGCGGTCCCTACTGCCCCGGTCGCGGCTGCCCTGGTCCCTACTGGTCCTGTCACGGCTGCCCTGGTCGCGGCTGCCCCGGTCCCTGCTGCCCTGGTCCCTTGTGGTCCTGTCACGACTGCCTCTGTCACGACTGCCACGGTCCCTGCTGCCTCGGTCGCGGCTGCCCCTCCTGTCCCTGCTCTCCGTCATGCTGGACACACGCCGCACAGTTTCCACGGCACTCCGGCCGTCTCCTCCTCGATTTCGCTCCTGGGATTCTCGGCTGAAGCTTCTCTTTGTGATTTCAGTGCGATTGCTCCGATCGCCATCTAGTCCTTCCCGCCGGTCAAATCGGTCAAAGCGATCCCTTTCACTCCCGCCACGTTCACGGCTGGAGCTTGACCTAAACAAGACTTTGTTAACTCCTGTTTCTCAGGCCCACAATTCACAATTTCATAAACACTGTCAGGGTTTTCTCTTTTGAAATACCTCTGAGGAACTCTGCGTTCAGACTCTGAGGACGACACGGGACCAGACTGCAGAGCTGAGAACCGATTCAGTGTACTCGTAGCAGGACGATTTGAATCTGATTGACGAGAGTATGGCGCGGTTAACAAGAGTAACATCTATCCTCATCTCTATTAAACAATTATCTTGTTCCTTTTACCCTGCTCTCCACTGGAAGGTTTGGTTCCACTTCCTCCACTGCTGCCTTTTCCCCAGCTGTTCCACATCCCTTTTCCACCTGGAGCTAGCAACTGATTGTTGAAGTCCAATGCACCAGGCTGCAAGAAAACACAAATGTCACCACAGGAGACGCACAAGGAACCGACCAGAGCAGAGGTTGAGAACGCAATGGGATCACAGCGGAACGTCCAACAGGTCGAACATTTGCTGAATGATCTTGGAATGTGATCTTGGAAGGGATATAGAATGAACTCGTGACTCATGGTTGAACTCTGACCCCCGTGGACCGGCCTGCTGTAGTAGTTGAATTAAATCTGTTTAAATGCTTGATGTAAATTCCCCCATAAGGCGAATGTGTGTTTTCTATGTCTGTGGGTTTTTCTCTCATCTTCCAAATTGTATTGGCCAAAGC
>JAPMNZ010824700.1:0-11830 GCA_029875035.1 Pomatoschistus microps | reverse complement strand
CAGACAATGGGACAACGGGTGAATAGCAAGGAACAAACTACAGTCAAAATCCTAATAATGCTAAACATAAAGTAGGAAGGAGAGGAAAGATATTGCAATACTGAACAGAACTATCATTCATTGGACTTTAAATGGTTATTCTTTGTTCTTTCAATTCATGCCTTTTATACCCAGGATTAACATGAACTAAACAAGAGTCATTTGACCCACTGGGGATGTATTAGTTTAGTTCAGCATCTGTTCAAATACATGCTAGATAAGCATGTAGAAAAGATATCAACTCGCAGTGTTGATCATTTGCAAAAACAATAAAAATGAAATATACAAATATTGACCACGAGTACACTCAGAACATGATGCAAAAAAGGAGAAGGAGGGAATTCAAAACTTGAAAAAAACATTCCTATTAAGATTGCTCTGTAGCCTGTCATGAAGTGCATTGGATTAAAGAGTCTGACAGCTCGAGGATAATGACTAGCACCGTCCAGACAAGGCCAAGAGCTGCATTTACACCAACAGGCCTTTTCTGTCCTTCTGTATGCGCGGGAAGACTCCTGCAGCATCTGCCTGACAGCCGTCAATGTTTAATTTTGTTCTTCATAAGGTTGGAGATGTTCATTAGTCCTGTTCTGGGTGGACCAAATCCTCCTTTCATTAGACTACACCACTCTCTGGAGAAGTTCCACAGAGAAATGAGCGGGACTTAAAATGTGCCACGACCACATTGTCTATGTTCAGGTGGTGCAGGTGCTGTTAACAACAATCTATTTTGTTTTGTGTTGTTTAGTCCATGACACAAACTTCAGTCAGAGATGTTTGTTTGTGTCTATAAGTATTTTCATCATTGTCAGTGTTAAGATTATGCTATGCTCGCTAACATGGTGGCACTGTCAGCACATTTAAAGATGGCAATGAGAACTAGTCCGAAAATGTATAAGCCATAAATCCTTTCACATTTAACCACAATTGTCTCCTTTTCTGTAAAGGAACAATGACTGCAATGTAATAAAATGCCAGTTTGAGGACAGCACAGATATCCTCTTGACCACAATAACCCCAAAACGCTAAACTGTTTTTTGCCTACCGTTACGCCCCGCCCACGCCTGTGATGTAGGTCATGAAACAGTGTAATAGCAACAAGCATTCGCACATGTATTTGTTGAATAAAAAATGGAAAAAAGCTGACGATTGATTAACCTTGCAACTGTTAATATCAATTGTCAGAATGTCAAGTGATAGTTTTTGAGATATTTTAGTGGGAGAGAGTTGGGCTTAATTTGAGTACGTATGTGTATGTACAGTATGTGCGTGTTATTTAGGTACTTTATTAGTTTTCTTTGCAGCTCCCATTGATAATGGATAAAACACTATTGGAAGTTTAACTGGAATTCTCTCCAATGAGCAGACTTCCCTCCACTTTTATTGCTTTTTCTGGTTATTGACCCAGGTGAAAAACCTCAAAGACCAACAAAGAATATGTAAATACATGTCAATAAAAAGGAATATTTTGAGCAATTTGATCTAGTATTTTAATTAAACTAAAGCGTTTTACACTACAATTTCAACTTTCCATAATCCAATTTTTTGTAAATGATATATTTCCTAACAATATCTTTAATACATTTTTACAGAAACAGATTAAAACTCATTCCAGATTTTAAAAAAAGTAATTCACAAGTGTTACATTTCAACATACCGGCTGTCCTTTCTGATTTGTAGAAAGTTATTCCTGCTGTTTTTTACAAGTCACTTCAAGAATAGATTTCACAAAAAGAGCACCTTTAGAATCTTTCAGTCCTTGGTGTTTGTCTCTGATTCCTCTCGGCGCCAAAGGAATTGCAGGATTGTTCCCATCTCGGTGCAATGTCTGTGAAATATGTATATGATGTGTGTGGCTTATGGGGGTCTTAATAAACTAAACTAATCCTGTTCTAACTGTCCACACGGCCAGACATGTTTTCTGAGGTGATGCTTGTTGGAAGAAAATATGTTTTTGTTGTTTGTTTTTTGAGGGTGGAGAAGAGCAGGAGGAGGTGCCGTCTCCGAGTGCGGACACTGTTCAGATGATCCCTGGGAGTCAGCTGCTGTGGAGGATCGCACCTCGACCTCCCAACTCCACACAGGTACAGAGCCACTTCCAAAACCCAGACATGTGAAGAGCCACTAGACTGATGTGAAATGTCAGTATTCACCCGTGTGCTGCAATATGTGCAGAAAGTCCTCCCGCCTTGTGCAAGCAGAGAGCTTTTGTTGCAATGGACTATTTTAGCCAATCCAACTCAAATAGAAAGTTTTTGAAATGTCAAAATGGCATGTTCCTTTTGATTTCACTTTTTCATACAATTATCCAACTTTCTTTCAATTCTTACTTTTCTCATTTTAGATGAGGAAAAAACACTTTTTACACAAATTTGATTATACAACACAACCTGTCAACTTCATCAGAATGTCTTTTCCTGCTTAAAAAGTTCCTTGACCTTGTTTGAATTTACATTCTATTCATTATCTACAAGCAGCAGATGGCAGTAAACATGAGTTTGTTGCAAATCTAATCCAACAGCGATGTCCTTTAGGTTTCCACTCTCAAAACCTCCATAACTTGCATCGTTGACATTTCAAGGCGTTGCTTCAGATATGGTTGAGGGAAAAATGACAGGATACATTCATTTATTTCAGTAAATCAACTGTGACTTGCAGATGTACAGCTTCACTTCTTTTGCGATGCAACTGAACGAGCTTCACAAGGACATGGAGGGGCTGATCCCGCCGACCGACTGCAGACTGCGCCCAGACATAAGAGCCATGGAGAACGGAGACATCGGTAACACCCGCCTTTCATCCAGACTTAAGTTAAATTAGCCCCGAGTGTCAAAAGATAAAAGTCAGAAGTTGGATTTTTTTTCTTCCTAGATCATGCCAGTGAGGAGAAAAAAAGGCTTGAAGAAAAACAAAGAGCTTCTCGCAAAAATCGCGCCAAGTCGGATGAGGAGTGGAAAACCAAGTAAGAAACTGAGTCACTCAAGCATCAAAGGAACAGAGCTCTGTGTTTATGGAGCAGACAGAGAAGAATCACAAGGATTATTTCATTAAAGATATGGAGCTGTTTTAGTGGAGGGTCTATCACCTTCCTGTCTTCACTCAGATCTTATTCATTTGCCTGGAGATTTCAGAATTAAATGAATCATAAAAGCCTGAATTAGTCATAAAAGCACGCCATAAGGCCAAATTACAGGTCAGAGCTATGGAGAGGTGATTTATGTATGTATTGCTTTATTGCTGTTTTAATATTCTATAAAACATTCCCATGAAGCCTTCGTAGTGCACGAATAAACATCAAAAAGGGTCATTATAATTTGGATACAGTAGGAGCGGGACGGTATTCTGTGGTTTTAAAATGCCACAATATCTATATCATGGAGGCTGTTGGAAATGTCTGTTGGAGCACCATTAAATTAACTGAATTTGTGGAAAGGTCTGCTGCCCAATAGCTTGAATCTGGTATTTTATCATGTCATATTACCAATTAAAAGCAACTTTATGTCGCAGCAAAGAAATAATAAGCACTTATTTTATCATTATATGGTGTTTTTTTATCACAATTGTTATACAGTGGAAATTGCAAACTTTCCCTTCCCTTTGAAGAATAAAATGTGACATTGTTCGCTGAGGTAGTCATCTATGGGAGCAGAGGTGAACCTGACTCATTCAAAGCCTTCTCCTCAGTTATACAAGTTTAAGCTTTTGGAAATACATCTTTTCAGAACAGGTATATTAACATGTTCTATACCCACTATTTTCACTGTAGCTTTCAGCGCCTGCTTTTGTATCGTGTGCTGCCATACTGTATTGGTTATAGGTTGTAGGTTGCCAGTTCCATCATTTTTCCTTGAAAAATAGGAATTATATTTTGAATTTGGTTTATTGCATGGTTGAAATGCTGGTTGCTAAAGCTGTCTGGTTGCTAAAGCTGTCTTGTTCCCACCTGCCTTGTGCTCCCTTTGATATCCAGGAGTCCTGCCCTCGGCCCAAGGTTAGCGCCGTCTGCTGTGTGTATTATTTGTGTGCATTCTGTGTGATGTGTGTGTCGTGTGTCCCCACTGCCTCCCTGTCTGTCTGTGTCCAAAACGCTTCACTCTTATCCGTTTGATTGAAGACAAAATGAATGATTGTCTAGGAAAGCAACACCACTTGTGTTCGGTGATTGGCTTACCAGTGTGCCAGCTCCCCCCACTGGCACTAAATGGAATTATCCAACATGCCAATAATCTTCCTCCCAGTTTGACTTTCTCTAACCAAGACACGGATTCTTTTAGTCCAGGAATAGGCACTAATATTATGCAAATTAGCTACTAGCTCAGTATGTAGCATGACTAATCTTTGTTTCTTGCTTCTAGTTTTGTCTTGTCGCCTGCTGTCCTTTTCTGTTTACTAGAAGCTGGAGCTGAATATTAATGAGCTTCCCCTTTTTTCAGGTGGTTTCAACAGGGCCAAAATCCACATACCAGATCCCAGGACTGGATCTTCACCGGTGGATACTGGGAGAGAAATTACACCCAGCTCCCTGACATTTACTAAGTCTCGTCCCAAGTATTTTCTCATGACTAAAAAGACTGTTTTTAAAAATGCAAAAAGTTACTACAAGCAATATGCAAAAGATGTGGCCTTAATTTGCATTTGTTTATAATTATGTATGTATTTTTGTCATTATGGAGTGTGTTACGCCTCTAATAAGGTTTTAAACTCTTTTAGTTTTGATGATTAAGTGTTGAATCTCATGTATATACAAGTTACAATGCAGACCTCATGATCCGTTATTTCTCGACTCACCCAAGCAAAAAGTTGAATGTCAATATTAGATCTTTTTTTTTTTTTTAATCATTGTATATTTTCTTACAATCAAAGTAAATTGTTTACATCGACGGTGATGCAAGAATATGTCCGTTTGTATTGGCATTGTTGCAAAAATGTCCACACTAGAAATAAAACACATCTGACTTTTTACCTCATCCTCTCCTTGTTCCCCTTTTTCAGTATTTCAGCCTTTAATTAAACAAAAGTGTGCAAGTATCTGGGTAAAAAGTGTTGTTTTTTATGTTTGTACAGTGTCAATATAGAAAACCATTTTTATTCTTTATTTACTGAAGACATTGGCAGAGGATGGTCAAAATTTCTTCAACAGTAACTAAGTATGTAATATTTATTCAATGTTTTTTATTATATTTCTTTTTTTTGGAGTACCTAGAACAGGGGTCTCCAACCTGTAGCTCGGGAGCCACCAGTAGCTCTCCACCCCCTTCCAGGTAGCTCGCCAAAGGATTTAGAAATGAACAAAAAATATACTTCATATTTCAGATTGTCTTATTCATTATCATTATTTATTATTGAAAAGGCTTTGCAGCACTAGTAACAAACATGCAAAGGTAAATAATGACTGTACCTAATATCAGGCTCGTCCACACCAATTTATTACCACATTTTCCCAGGAGTAGCTCTCTGCCTTTATCGTCCCAGGAAAGTAGCTCTCTGGGTGAAAAAGGTTGGAGACACCTGACCTAGAAGTTTGATGTGAAACCGACACTTCCTAGACATAAAGAAGTTCTTAAATCATTAGCAGAACAAAAACAAAGTAGAGATATGGAGGGAAAGGTTTGTGGGAAGCCGGGTCTCTGCACCGACCTTTTTGTTTGCAGTTTTCAAACACTGAATCCATTAAAACTATTTGCAGTTACAGTTTGTGAACAAAATAAAAGTTGAAAATGATCGGTGTATAAATATTCTATGCGGTAAATAGTTTCAGTGAGTAAAAACTTGATAAATTCGGAAAATACAATGTTTATATTTTTTCAGGTGGTTGAAGAAAATTCCGAGGTAGAAAAAAAAAAGTTTTTCTTTTTTCTCACACTCAGCCGCCAAAAGTTCAGTGCATAAAAAGAGAAATATTTTCAGGCTGAAGAAATTGCTCTCTTTGTCGACAGCATTTTTTGGGGGGGTAATTTAGTACCAAGCATATGTGTGTTTTCACCAGTCTCCCCCGACTTTTTTGAGCTGTGGCAAAACCTTTTCTTTTCAGAACAATCTCAAGTCACACCACGAGCTGAAACTGTTACAAAAATGAAACTCTGCAGCCTTTTAGGTAAGTAATAGTTAAATAGCACCTTACACAGACCAGAGTCTTTTTGTCTTTTTCTTGGACATTTACTTTACTTACTCCACACAGAGATGGGAGTGAGGTTGCCATACAGGAGGCAAATGCCAGATATATCGTACATATTTTAGTGGTGCTGGAAACCTACGCCGACACAGGGAGAACATGCAAACTCCACTCAGAAAGGCCTTGTTCTGACCGGGATTCGAACCCAGGACCTTCTTACTGAGTAGTGAGAGTGCTATCCATGCTATTCATATAGAAAATCAAACGAGCACAAAAAGGCTTTCTAACCTTCTCCCATTAGTTTACTTATCACTTTGAATGGACCGATCAGGGGATATTGGATCCATTCCCAAGGCACATCAAACCACATCTCGCATGACATACTAATGTGCTATGGCCCACAGTTTGAAAAACACTGGTTTATCCACAGGGTCAAGTTACATCAAATATATTCATAGTCAAATATATTCATGAACCCTTAACGACTGGAATAAAGGCAGGACAGTATCCCGTTGATAACACTCTTGGTTCTGGTCTCCACAGTTTTGACTTTACTCCATTTTGGTTAATGGGTCCAACCTTTCCCTCAAACGTCGCCGGTGAGTCATCCTGCTCCATGAATTGACTTTGCAATGAGGCCAAACTGAAAGACTGCATGTGTCTCTCCTTGATTCTTGCATTCATTCAACTTGCTTTGTTCTGAACTGTCTAAAATCCATCACACGTCTCTGTATTGTGGGATATAGTTGACAGAAAGCAACAATAGAGGTGGTTCTTATGGGGCCAGAGAGGTTTCTCGGAAAGCTCATTTTGGGAAGTATCTGCTGCTTCAACCTCTCAATGTGAGTCGAAGAGACGTGCGTGGCCTCAATTTCAGTTTTCAAAGCCGTGTAATAATGACGTTCTAACTTCTGGGAGAATATTCTAACTTCATTAAGTCACCTGAGGTTATTCTGAGCATGGATCGTTCTTTAATACTGTAACATTTGGCTTCACACTGGATTTAAGTGGGAGCTACGGTCACCCAAGTTTTTCTCTATTTTTTCTCCCCAGGGCAAATGTGGGTAGGGATCATGTCTGTTATTTTCCATTAGAGAAACATTGCAGCTGTTTTGTGATGAAGAAGAAATGATGTTCAAATGTCAAAGCCAGGAAAAGCAAAACTATTCACTATGATTTGAAAGACTCTCCAAAATGTACCTCAAAGATTATGCTTTTCTAAGGGTACATCATGTGCTAATAGTAACAAGTATGATCATCACTTGTTTCTTTGTCATGATTTAGCACATTCATAGCAGGACTTTTTGTTATTATGTACAGATTTTTGTGAGTAGCACTGGTAAAAAAAAGTATTATTGGGTTGGATTATATTATCAAGATGGGTAATTTCAAATATAGACTTTAAATTCACCGCATGAAGAACACAAATAGTCTCCACTTGTTTTACGTTTATACAGAATCATGGCTTTTATAACTATACTGTAGATATTGGCAAAGGTATCAATATTTTCCCATTCTCTCCTCACATGATGATGATGGACAAAAATGGACGGGTGGATGGCATTTCCATTATATAAAAAAGTCTTCCCATCCACATCTAATTTTCTTATCTGATTCATCCAACTTTCACTCTATGTTCTTCCAGTGTCACAAAGCAGTTTACAATTATGGGCATTTGTCACTCCACACACAGATGGGAGTGAGGTTGCCAGTACACAAGGCGCATGCCAGATCTATAGTGTATGTTTTTAGTGGTAGGGGAAACTGGAGCACCCGGAGGAAACCTACGCAGACACGGGGAGAACATGCAAACTCCACACAGAAAGTCCGTGTTCCGACCAGGCAACCAGTATGAACTTCACCAACCATTCACACACACACATCAGACTCATTCTACGTAATGTGGGTCAAGTGTCTTGCTTAAGGAGACAATGACAGTTCGACACTTTACAGCCGCCCCACAGAGGTTTCCCATCACAGTACTAACCACGGCCTGCCCGGCTTAGCCTCAGAGGTTTGACAAGAATTTGAAAAGTAGTAGAAAAAGAAATTATTTTGTTTACAGGGATACGGCGGCTGAGTGGATTGCTCTCTCGCTTCTCAGCATAAATGTGGATTCAAATCCCGGGCCTTTCTGAGTGGGTTAGGTTTCCTCCGTGTGCTCCGGTTTCCCCTACTACTAAAAATATGTACAATAAGTCAATAGGACCTTGCTATCATCTCTGTGTGAGACAAATGGCCACAACAATTGTAAAGCGCTTTGTGACTCTGGTCTGTGAAAGGCGCTATATAGATGACTTACCACAAACCCCTTTTCTAACAAGACTGCAACTCAATGCGCTTCACAAAGATAAAACAAATCACAAAAAAGACAATGAAGAGATAGAAACAAGAACCAAGATCCAACCAGACCGATTGCCAATCCAAACGCCAGAGAAATGGACACAGTTGTGCCATGGCCAATTTTATGCAGCGTGATTCACATTCATTAAAAATCCAAAGCACCTTTTCTCCTGGCGCTGCCGGCACACATGATTGTGCAGCTCCAGCGACGATGGTTCTTTGTTAGCGAGCTCACCATCTGTCTCGTAGACCAACAGATGAAAACGTCACCAGAGAGAACAGAGAGGACTGAACTTCAAGGACACTCATTTAACCAGGACCACACAATTTTACTACATCTGAACGTAGAGGTTGGCTGGTCAAGGACATCGCAACCATAATACTTCCAAACTCCTGAGATCTTAGTTTAGTTTAGTATAGAGTTATTAATCATTTATTGTGTGCTGCGTGCTCCTCAACTTGTGATGCAACACTGAAATTTCCCCACTGTGGCAAAGGAACCTAATCTTAATCCATAAACTCCATCCTGAATACATAGTTCAGGGTATGGATATATTCCTTTTGCCAAGCACCTGGATTTTTTTCTTGATGTCTTTGGCAGTTATTGTGAAAAGTAATGTCATGAAGCCAACTCATTACAATAGTCAAACAAAGGTGAAAGGCATAGAAACAAATTAACCATTTTCACTGTTGATTGTTTTGGAGGGCTCTGCCTGGGTGTATGTGTCCCTCATTGTCTTCTACCTCTGGCCCTGTAGATATGTAAAGGATATGAATGGGTTTCCTAAGTATTCTGGTTCGCACTAAGTGGCGCAAGGCGTGTAAAGCAGTATTTACAAACGATAGAACAGAATTCAAGGTTATAGAGAATGCTTCTGCAAAGAAATGTTGTATGAAATGTGACTGTAAATAACCCGGAAACGTGACAGATCTCATCTCACCATCAATTCCAAATATCCGCTCAATCTGTCCAGTGTTTGTCCTACCCTGCCCACACACACACACACACACACACACGTGCACACACACACACGCACACGTGTCCAGACAGACAATTAAACCTTTTTCAACATTTCTGACATTATTTCTGAATTGGGTTGATATATTTAAAAAAGAAAGTCTGATAATTGGTATGCAGATAGCTGCCTCAGCTGAACAAAAGGATTAAAAACCTCACGTTGCTCTCACCAGGCCAAACGTGAATCTTTTGAAGATCTGTGAGGAACATCTGGGCATTGTGTAATGACTTTAGTCTTCATTATGCATTTGAGTTTTTGGAATAGAGAGGGATTAAAAAGTAGTCATACTAATGGATGTCTTTCATGAATTTCTCCTGCGGCGATCAATAAAGTATCTATCTATGTCTAAGAGTCTTGGGTTGTACACTCTCAGACCTGATTGACTTTGTTTCATGTAGAACGTTACAGACATCGCAAAAAGCAGTGTTGGGTGTAACTCAGTTACAAATACTTAAATACTGTACCAGTAGTTACTTTCTAAACTTTGAACATCTGGCTGAACTTCCATATGAAGCGTTGTGAATGAATGAGACAGTGATGCATCAGCAGCAGTAGTGTGTGAGAGGGGGCGGTCATTTGAGCTGGTTTGATAACTCATTTGTTTTTTAACACATTTAGTTTCTCTATCAAAGCAGAGCACATGTAGAGCACAGACCTCCACTGGGAGAGGGATCACTCCCACAATGTCATCAGTTATTCACTGGACCATTGCGCATGTTTCCTGAATTTTTTCCAAATTTTCCCAGAACTTTTTGAGTCATGTTGCTGACAGAGGATCGGACAAACAGCAGTCACTTCACTTTACCTCCTCTAGTAATGAAGTCATCTTTCAGAAAAAAATGATTTTTTAAAGTTTGATTTACCCCTGGACATTTCACAACACAATAAATGTCATGGTTACTTCACATTATTATCACTGCTCCTCATCCTCTTCCTGTTATTTGATTTTTGGCCCTGCTTTAGAAGGATTTTGGCCAAGAGCACTGGTTGTTGATGATGTTTACTTCCGAAGAACATGAAAAATCGAATAGTTCCACGCTGCAACATTTAATTTTGAACTCGCTCCTGAACTCACATGCCTCCTCCGCTTCACTCAGTGCATTATCTCGGTCCCCTCGGATATTGGCGGGGGATATTTGTCCACTTATCTTGACGGATTTGCTTCAGTTCAGCCCCTCCTGGTGGTGCACAGGCAGGCAGCTGTTGGTCCAGATGTTATTGGGACATTATATATCATCGGAAATCAAAAGAACACGCGATCAGACGGTGGATAAGTTGTCTCATGTCCCGACCACCTCTCACCTCTTTTGATGTGCTCATGGCCGTGGAGGAGGCAGCATTTTGATCTGTAGACACCAGACTTCTGCTTTTAACTCTGCATCCATCAGAAAACATCTCCCAGACCAGTCACTTGTGAACTTTCAATAAAACTAATCAAATCTACACATATAATATCAAAGCGGAGGCACCTAATTTTTAAAATAAAAAAACTAAACTATCATCCCTGCAGATCCGCTCTGGAGAGCAGTTTCAGTGACAGACTTATTCACCCTTGCTGAGAAGGAGAGGTTTTGCAGGTCTTTCCTTCCCGCTGCTGTCAGACTGTACAATGAGAACTGCTGAGGCTGCACATATCATTCATCTGTAAATGAGTAAATACTGCACTAAATTTTATCTCACCACATCCTCGGACAAATTTCATTTTGTATGGAAATAATAATTGGCCAGAGTTTTTGGATGGCTTGCGGCACCCCAAATGTGTTTTTCATTTTGGGGCTTTCTCTCATACTTTTAATTGTGATTCTGAATGCAAATGTTGTGGGATGGGAAGTACAGGTTCTGAGTAGAAAGCATGAGGCAGGGGTCTCAGCACAAATAATAGATGTTATTAGACTGTTTAATGCATAAAGTGTTTATTTATGCGACAGTAGCTCAATTGGTAAAGCGTTGGCCTTTGAGCCAGAAGGTTGGGGGTTAGAGCCCACAAGACCTTCTCCACCGACTCCCTCTGATGTCTGCTATCGTTGCGTCCTTGGGCAAGACACTTTACCTTTGGGAACACCAGATGCCACAGTGAGGCGGCTGCGGCTGTAAAGTGCCAAACTGCTGTTGTGTCCTTATGCAAGACACTTCACCCCCATTGCCTAGAATGGGTTTGGTGTGTGTGTGAATGGTTGGTGGTGGTCGGAGGGACCGATGGCACAGACTGGTTGCCTCGCTTTTGTCAGTGTGCCCCAGGGCAGCTGTGGCTACAGTAGTAGTTTATCACCACCGTGTTTGGAGTGAAAGAATAATGACATTTAAAGCGTCTTTGAGT
>JAPMNZ010824320.1:0-12088 GCA_029875035.1 Pomatoschistus microps | reverse complement strand
ATACAATACATTGACCAATAAATGCGGGTATTATATAGTCTCTGCATATATACCGATGAGGATGCATTTTTTTTAAATGTCTGTTGTCAAATAAAAAATATTCTTCACTAAATAGATTTTAAGTTACCACAGAATTGGATATCTCCCTGGTAATGGATGTTGACTTGTATTTTATGTGATTTTATTTATACTAAGTATCATACATTTGCAAAACCCGAGCAACAACAGGCACAAAAAAATATTTGTTTTTCCGTCATAGCCCACCTTGTTAGTATCAAAGCCTTTGTAGTTCGTGTTGCACATCTTCATGGGTCAAATGCATCAGCCTAAAACCAGGGATCAGTTCTCCGTTATCTGAGAAGTGTGCGCTCAGGTCTGTGCGCACCTGCTCCTATCCCCATCACACCTTCTCCGCTCAGACCAGGCGTCGAGGAACAGCTGACTTCACAGTGTACTGTGCAGATGGTCCAGTCGATTCAATGCATTTATTATAATGATAATGACAATATTATTTCAAGTATAGTTTACTTTTTTTTTAACATGAATTAGTCTTGAGAGCCATTCAAAAACAGCTCAGTTTAGAACACCTGCTCAATTAGTTCTGTGTTTCAGTTTCACATGTTTTTAAAAGTAATTAAGGGGTCTATGAATGAATGACAAAGTTAATTGGGTCTACGAGATTGGGACCAATTTCCAAACAGGGGTTTTTAATGGATGCATTTTAATGAAAGTATTTTTTTATAGTAACAATTTGGAAATCAAGATCAGTCTATAAAAGACATTTTCTTTCCCCCCCAGATCACTCAATTCTGTACTTGCTCCTTTTTGAAAATTAATTCACCTGATTCATCTGTTTATTTCTGTTGCAGTGTGGATCCAAGCACAGTCTCAGATCCTTTTACTAGATTTTCTTTGGCTTTGTTATAGTTTGAGACAAATCTATGAAACAATAGCTGCCATTACAAATATTTGTTCTTGAATGTACCTCTTAATCATTTACAATGTTTTTTCTATCTTCAGAGAATGCCAGCCCCGATCAGACTGCGGGAGCTGATCCGGACAATCCGGACAGCAAGAACCCAGGCAGAGGAGCGAGAGATGATCCAGAAGGAGTGTGCTGCTATCCGCTCATCTTTCCGAGAAGAAGATAATACCTATCGTTGCAGAAATGTTGCAAAGCTACTCTATATGCACATGTTGGGCTACCCAGCACACTTCGGACAGGTATGCATGTGTGCGCACTCATTTAGACTGTTAACCATTCGAGTTTTACACGTAGTAAGCTATCCTTTCTTTTAGCTGGAGTGCCTAAAGCTGATTGCGTCCCAGAAGTTCACAGACAAACGAATTGGTTATTTAGGTGCTATGCTGCTGTTGGACGAGAGGCAGGATGTTCATCTACTAATGACAAATTGCATAAAAAAGTGAGTACATCTAAAAAACGAGGCTGAAGTCTCTCACTGTCTGCAGCTCATGGTGCCTTTTTCTCTGCTCTCCCCAGTGACCTAAATCACAGCACACAGTATGTCCAGGGTCTGGCCTTGTGCACATTGGGCTGCATGGGCTCATCAGAGATGTGTCGCGACTTGGCTGGCGAAGTGGAGAAGCTGCTAAAAACATCCAACTCGTACTTGAGAAAAAAGGTAAATGGTTTTCATTTTTACTCAGCCTTACATTAAAACATTACAGACAAGATCATAACTGACTTGTGAACACCAACATTATTTGCAGGCGGCCTTGTGTGCAGTTCATGTCATCAGAAAAGTCCCAGAACTTATGGAAATGTTCCTTCCAGCTACAAAAAACCTGCTCAGCGAGAAGAACCATGGTAATATTTTTGTAGATGCCCTCTGGCTAAAGGAGAAATCCCAATCTATTTATCCTCCCTATTCAGAACTACTGTATATCTAACATCAATTCTGCATTGCAAAAGGAAAAAGAAATGGGTGTTCACATGATTTTATATATGTACCCAAAAAGGTACATGTCTTGCAAATGAATGTGTCTGCTTTAATGTTGGAACTGAAATTATCTTTGTAGTTACCATGTGAGTACTTGAGGCTGCTTTGCATATACTTTGAAGCAATGCGACCCTTTGCTGGTTTATACCATTTGTATTTATGTGAAAAACGTATATAAAAACATTGTTCAAGAAATATTTATACGATATACATTTTTTTACATTTATTTTACCAGGCAAAATATTGACAATACTGGCCTTGTTTTATTATAGCAACAAAAATGATTTCCATCTTCAGTCCTTGATTATTCGTCTTTTGTCTGACGTTAGGTGTTCTTCACACATCGGTTGTTCTCCTCACTGAGATGTGTGAGAGAAGTCCAGATATGTTGGCCCACTTCAGAAAGGTACAAAGATTTGTTTTCAAAGTGCTGACAGTTGTGCCCACACATGACATCTCATTTCCCTTTGCACATTATACATTATCTTATCGCTAAGTAAACAGACAGCTCCACATGCTGCACCATGTTTCAATCTTGAACTCTGTCTACTTTGTGTGTACTGCTTTGGCTGTTCTGCTGCTGCCTTTTCTTCTCTAGGTGTAAGAGCGTTCAGGATTGCCACTCTCATGGTCATGAGCTGTACATATTTTAGCTTTCTGAAAGTGAATGACTTCCCCTCCCTAACATCTCCCTCATATTTTTTCTGTCATTTGTCTTTGTTACAATTCCTGCATTGTGTTAGAATGAGAAGGTAAGAGTACATTCTGATCTCATAGCTGGTGCATGCTGTAAATAGTAATAATCACAGTCACAACAAATGTAAATGTTTTTGTTTGTCATAAAGTTTTCCTTGATTTTATAAACCTTTTATGTGATCATCTTTCATCACTGAGTCAAATAGCTGAAAACTGGATCTTTTCTGACGCATTTCTCTGGATGTTCTTAGATTGCACTTATTTAGTCACAATGGTGTTAATCTAATAATAAACTTTGGGCACCATCATAGCAACACAATAACTGTCTGTCTGTCCTGCCCTGTACTCCACACTGGAAAAGGCTTTTCATTTATGGAACATTTGTGTGTGTTTTTTATTTGGATTATTTTTGTTTATTTGCCCAAAGTTATATTTGACAGAATATATAAAAATATCTAATTGTTACACATCTATTATTATAATTTGACTGAGAATAGATTGCAGCACAAAATATTCAGTTGTTTGTGAATCACAGTATGTCCCTCAACATCAATAAAACTCCCATGAATGTTGGCGTAAGCTGACGGCTGTTCATTTTTCTATTATTTTGATTAGCTGGTTCCACAATTGGTGAGGATCCTGAAGAATCTAATCATGTCTGGGTACTCACCTGAGCATGATGTGTCCGGCATAAGTGACCCTTTCCTCCAGGTAAAGCTTGTTCCAGATGTAAAGGACGAGTTGTAACATTTCCCCCAAACGCTCATTGTTCTCATCCTCTGCGTGAACAGGTGCGGATATTAAGACTTCTACGAATTTTGGGGAAAAGTGACGATGACTCGAGTGAAGCAATGAATGACATTCTTGCACAAGTACGTTTTTCAGTTCATGAAAATAACTTACTTAGCAATGTTCTGGTATCACGAAAATATAACCTAATTTTTCAGGTTGCAACAAATACAGAGACGAGTAAAAATGTTGGAAACGCCATTCTATATGAGACTGTATTGACCATTATGGACATAAAGTCTGAAAGTGGATTACGGGTGAGTTTCTTCTATTCAAGAAGTTAAAACTGTCAAATATACTGACTTGTAATTCATTGATCCGTTTATAGGTCTTGGCCATTAATATTTTAGGTCGTTTCCTTTTAAATAATGACAAAAATATACGGTCAGTACTCCATGAAGTTGATCTTTTTCATCACAATATTAAAGAGGATTAAAATAGTTATATTTTGTCAGGTATGTGGCCTTGACATCGCTACTGAAGACTGTACAGACGGACCATAACGCCGTGCAGAGGCATCGGAGCACTATTGTGGACTGTTTGAAAGACCTCGATGTCTCAATCAAGAGGTACAGTGTTAGTGCTTTAATTAAATGATACACAATTTCTTATTTTAATGATTCAATGTTTTTTGTAGACGTGCAATGGAACTCAGCTTCGCTCTTGTCAATGGTAACAACATCCGAGGAATGATGAAGGAACTGCTGTACTTTTTGGATTCATGTGACCCAGAATTTAAAGCCGACTGTGCATCAGGAGTCTTTTTAGCTGCAGAAAAGTATGACCACCAGTACATTTACACATATTTAAATGTCTTTATAATTGTATATGGGGGAAAATGGTCTGAATCGATATATAATGCTGAATGATGATATCTGAGTGATCCATCGTCTGATATATCAGTGCTGATAAACATGAAATGCCTGACAGCATTTTTTAACTGTGAATAAATTGACACTTTTTGATATTTTTTCTAAACCAAGTTTTTTATTTGTTTCTTAGATATGCCCCTTCCAAACGATGGCACATAGACACAATAATGCGGGTTCTGACCACAGTAAGTGCTTCTCAATGGTTTGTATACTACAGTATATATATTTATTGGAGGTTGACTTTTAACTGGACTTTCTGACTTCAGGCTGGGAGCTACGTCCGAGATGACTCTGTTCCTAACCTCATCCAGCTGATCACCAACAGTGTGGAGATGCATGCTTACACAGTCCAGAGACTCTATAAAGCCCTGCTGGATGACATTTCTCAAGTTAATATCCATTCATGACAACAAATCATTTGCGTTACCCTGTGTCAAAATATGAACATTGTTTTTGTATTTGCAGCAACCTCTAGTGCAGGTGGCATCGTGGTGCACCGGTGAATATGGGGACCTGCTCGTATCTGGACAATGTGAGGAGGAGGAGCCCATCCAGGTATCTCATGTCATTACTTTAAAGACTTTTAAAGCTCGAAGCTGAAACTTTTTGAGCTGGAAGGTTGGGGATTGAAGTTTGACAAAAATGCATAGGGTTAGTGTTCAGGGAGGCTTTAAGAGTTGTGTTTATGCCTTTTGGCCATGACACACAGGAACAAGATATTTCAATTTCAACAGTGTTTTCTTGGTTTAATAATGATATAATTAATAATAATAATTTTAAACTATAGTCTTCCTCATTCATCACATAGGTGTGTTTCGCAAGTAACACAGAAGTTTAGTCACTGCAAACGTCGCTGAGGTGACATTTGGTTTAATCAAGAACAGACAACACGACCTATAGCAGCCATGCCCTAGTTGTTCATTAGTGACACTAATGAACGACAGATAACAGAATTCCACTGAAAAGAAAAAATGTCTTGGATAATTCTGCTTTACTGTCATTTGTCATTGTAATATGAGTTTCTATTATATTGTTAAATGCAATATTAAGTCTTTTATATATGGTTGGTCTTCATGTAGACATCTCTGATTATAATTTGGATCTTTGACGCTGCAAAGTACCCGCCCACCTCCAGTTAGACTCTGTTGTTCCTTCAAATACCTGATTTTCTATGCAGAGTTTTGATGGATATGTAGCTTTTTAAAGCGACCATTTAATTACGCTGTTCTAATAGTCGTATTTGTTAAATGTATTATACTTTTTAACACTGCTCATCCACAAGACTACACCATATACAACAGTCTTCCACTTGTCCAAACTCAGCCTAGACTGATAAATGTTTTGTATTTTAATCAAGGTGACTGAAGATGAAGTTCTGGATGTGCTGGAAGGACTGCTTGTGTCTAATCTGTCAACTCCTGTAACGCGAGGCTATGCGCTCACCGCCATCATGAAGCTCTCCACACGCTTCAACAGTGTAAAGTAAGAAACACTTACATGTTTCTTGAATGACGAACCCGTATCTGACCATTTTTTAAAACATGTTTTCCAGCCGAATTAAGAAGGTGGTTTCAATATATGGGAGTAGCATTGATGTGGAGCTGCAACAGAGAGCTGTGGAATATAATGCACTTTTCAAAAAATATGACCACATGAGGTAATTACTTCCTTTCATGTTTTTGTTGTAATATAGCAGCGAACTGGAAACCTTTTGCCAGAAAATGTCTAGTTTTCATGCAAACTTAAAAATCTGTCTCCTTCAGACCAGCTTTATTAGAACGCATGCCCATCATGGAGAAAACCTCCACAAATGGCCCAACAGAGATTGTACAAACTAATGGAGAGTCGGAGCCCTCTGTTGTAGAGCCCAAACATCTACCCCCAGTTACCCAGCCGTCCAACCAGGTAAGTCAAACACATTTGCATGGAGTTTAAGAAAACCGTTTCATAATGTATATTCAAAGTCTCATTCTTTTTTTTTTTTTCCTAAAGGCCAACGATTTATTAGATTTGCTTGGTGGTAACGACGTTCCAGTAATTCAGACAACACTACCAACAAAACCAGCTTCAGCAGGTGGAGAGCTTCTTGACCTGCTTGGTGATCTCTCTCTTAGCAGTAAGTTGAGCGATGCCAACATTTGTTTCTATAATATTTCACTCTTAACAAGCCCTGTTCTTGTCATTCATTAGGCAATTCAGTGCCTCCTGCTCCCTCTATCCCAGTTGCCCAGCCTCCTTTCCTTCTAGATGGCCTTTCCTCACCGCCTCTTTTTAATGACATTGCTGCTGCAGGTCAGGGTCTTACAGTTGTCTTTTTTTAGTGGAAAGTCTGTTTAATTATACTAATTTAAATGTTGGATCTACAAAGGTATTCCCTCCATGACGGCATACAATAAGAATGGTTTGAAGATAGACTTCACATTTGAGAGGGCTAACCCCAATCCAAACATTGCCGTCATCACCATTCATGCTTCCAACACGACAGAAGCAGAAATGACTGACTTTGTGTTTCAAGCTGCTGTACCAAAGGTGAGCAGTTACTTTATAATTATATGATAACTGCTTTTATCTGGGGAATTATTTTCTTAATTCTCCCCCTAATGACTATGTTCTGTCGGTCTTTTAGACGTTTCAACTGCAGCTCCTTTCACCAAGTAGTAATGTTGTTCCGGCATTAAACCAGGGAACCGTAACACAGGTCATCAGAGTCCTCAACCCACAGAAGGTCAGTGTCGTTGGTTTTCAGGTTCATTACAAAATGTGCAATTCTATTTCTAAAGATTGTCATCATCACTTTTCAGCAACACCTACGAATGAGGATCAAGTTAACCTACACCCACAAAGGCTCACCTGTGCAAGACCTGGCGGAGGTGAACAACTTCCCACCTCAATCCTGGCAGTGATTTTTGCCTTCGGGCTCTTAAAAGCCCCGTTAAGGGAACTTCGAAAACTATTTTCTTTTCAATTCCCTCCTTCTTCCAACGGATCCCCCTGTGACACACGCACAGACTGCTGCCCTCAAGTTGCATGGGAATCAGCAGAGCATCTAAATCGGGAGAAAAATGTGGATTTCAAGAAGATCTTGTAGAGAACAATTCGGAAAACATATCAATCAATGTACTACTCTTGTGCGATTTTTCTCATGTATTTCACAATATATCTTCACTGATCACTCACTTTTAAAGAAAAGTATCCAATTGTATCAGCTCAGTCAATTGTATGCTTTATTAGATTAAATCATAAACACAGTAATTTGGTTGAAATGATTGTTTAACCGGAAGGCACACGTCTCTGGAGGCTAAACTCCCACCTGCTGTTTAAAAACCTCTAGGTTTAAGCATCTTAGTAATCTGATTACCAATTTTATATCATAAATGAGTGAAAAATTAGTCATGCCGTATGTCATGTGACGTTAACAAATAGAACTCCTGTCTTTTTTGCTTCTGAGATCGAATACCTTTTTTTCATTTCCAGATCTGTGCTTTTCATTTTAATACTACATTTAGAAAACAAATTGCCCAATGTTTTTCACCACGCACATACACGATAGTTTTGAATGTAGTTACCATGCACTGAATGCTTTTCTTGTAGTAATCTTTTTCATATCTCTCTCTTTCTCTTCTCTCTCCTCTCTCTCTCTCCTGGGCGCCCTTCACCCTCTTGGCACTATTTCTTTTCTATATTATGTTGTCTGCAGATTTTATTTATACCTGATATCTAAGTGATGTGCCTTTGGGGTGGGAATCTCTTGAGTTATTTACAAGCTTTTGTTTGTACAACTTTTAAATGCTGTTTGGATCTGGGGTTGTTGCGTGGTTTCAAGGGTGATTATCCTTTTTCTTTTTTTATTAAAGTAAATGCTGATTTGCAGAATTATTTGGAGTCTAAAATATCAGTAGGCCTTAATAAACTATAATCATAATCGGAAAAATTTATTTGTCAAAAAGCTAAAACCTGTATCTATTCCTGGCAGCTAAAGATATAATTGGTGACACTATGGAAGTACCGGCTGTGGTGATTGCACATTACAAAGATCCCAATACCTCCATCTTCTTGTTTTGGCATTGGAATGAGCTTGGAAAATGAATTAGGAGCATCTGCATGAGTGATCTTGTTTCATCACTGAACACGCTTTGCTTTGATGGTGACTGGAGTTAATTGTGGGGTGCTTTTCACGATGCATCCCTGTCTGACTTATGACCAAATCAGTAGGATTTTTAGCTTTGAGTATATTTTTAGCTCTGTATGTATATGGATTCACATTTTGTTGCAGAAATATACATTGGCTTGTTCTGTACAGACAGTGGGCTTTTACAATAATCTCTTGTACTAAATTCTATCTCCTGTCCCATCTTTCGTTCTTTTTTAGGTTTATTTAATTTTTCATTTTCTAAATCCAGTTAGTCATCCTGTATATTAATTAATACATTTAATCAGCATTGGTTTCCAGCGACCAATGTGTATCATCACTCATTTAATGTAAAATATATGATCTGCCTGTATATTGTACATAGTTACAAAAGCTGATCAAATGAATAAAACACAAAGGTTTAGACAGGAAACTGTAGTGTATGCATATATGTACAAAAATGTATGAACGATGCAATTGTGCTGCATTAGATCGACTTGGTCACACTTCATGACTGTGTGTTTTTCTTTTTAGACTTGATAGTATGCGTCAGCGTTGAGTGGGGTCTTGGATGTTGGGTCAAACAACTGTGGAAGTGGAATATATGTACTACTGAAACATGCACAGTGATGCAAAGATACTAATTTATGAACACATTTGTCTTCTCTGTTTTATTCATTTACCCATGCTTGGCCTTGTGCCAAGTGTCTCTTTTTATATTTATGAAATTTCTGTATGGGATATTGATGAATTGCAACTGAGGCCTTCACGGCATGCGATTGTAATCTTTCTTTGTTAAAACACTTCGCATGTCACATTTTAGTTGATAAATTGCTTTTTAGATCTGTATTAAATCTCTCGTAAGAATTTTGTTTTTAAATTGACAATGATGCTACCCTGCAGAATATCTGTTGTGTGCAAACGGTTTTATTCAGTTTGTGGAGTGGTTTATTGTGTTAATTGTTGCAATGCTTGCTTGACCTCCATCAATCCCAGTGCTACATCACAACCACAAGGAGGAGCTATGTCCTGAGAGGACATAAACATTGCCTACTGAATCTGAATGTTTGTGTTTTCTCGTATTCATCTAGTTTGTTTTTCATTAACTCAGACCGTGAATCATGATCCATTGAAGTGGTGTGTCACAAGTGCTTTGGACACCGTCACTGTGCGTGTGCGCGCGTCAAAGACACTGGGGACATGTGGATGTTGTAGGACATGTCTTATCAATATTGACATGGCTGCAATGTCAACTCTCAGCTTCTGGGCTGCATGTGAAATCCTGTGTAAATACTCATTTCTACTTTTTGAAATGCAAAAGTTGCAAATCTGCCGGATCAGTGCGACAGTGACCTTTGGTCAGATTTGTCCACCAGCCAATAAATACAATTTTGATGGTTTTACATCGGCACTATCCTAAATTAAGATGCAAATAAAGGGCTTGAAAAAGCACTCAAACATTTGTTCAAGTTAAACATGATTATAAAAAGCAAAATCCCCAGAATGGTTTATTTTGTGTGGAGGGTCAGGCCTTGACCTGTCCGTCAGGGTTATGCAGACTATGATTTAATGAACTCAATCTCAGTTCCATGACTTTCAAGGTGAGTGTGAATGTCAGACTGAATAGTGATCAAATTAATGATGTACGACAGTAGACTTGGATATTTTCCATGTATGCTGTGTTTTGTCTTTTGGGTTGAAAAAAAAACAAGACGAAAAAACTAAATAAAAAGCCATGAAATTTATTTTTGTAATTTGTGTTATTATTTATAATTTGCGGATAGTCAGTCCTTGTACTTTTAACTGCACGTTTTTAGAATCTATAACGTTTTTCATTGTATACCACTTTTTCGGCTACAGCTTTCATGAAGTACTCAGAGTTGTAAATGCAGCGCTGACGTCAATCCCAATTGAACTCAGCGGGCTACATCAGTGGCTAATGGCCCAAATATTACTAAGGATGCTAGTGGGCGAGGATCATTCAGTGAAACGGTGAGCTCTGGTGTGATGCGATAGCTCTCGTCTTCTTCCGTGGATCCGCAGGATAAAAACGCCTCCACTGCCCGCCGCGGGCTGCTCTGTGGGCCCATGCTCCATGTGAGGATGTAGATCAGGTGGTCCTGCGGTCCTGGTCCTGTGGTCCTGCGGTCCTGCGGTCCTGGTCCTGTGGTCCTGGTCCTGTGGTCCTGGTCCTGGTCCTGTGGCAGGCAGTCTGTGGACATGGCGGCGCTGTGCGGACGCCGTGACGGCTGCGTGGGCTTCGTGTCGATGCTCTGATGTTTGCGAGTGCCCTGGGAGTGACGACACTGAGAGGAACACACTGACATGGCCATGACGGACGTGGATAATTCTGCTGTGGCGTCTTCAAGCAGAGTGGGCACGAACAGCGAAGGTGATGTCGGTGATACAGGCGCCTGCTCCGGGGGACTGTCCGGGGGACAGGCTGAAAGCACTGCTCCATGCACCGCTCCATGCACCGCTCCCACGGTGGGTCGTGGCAGTACCAGGGGACCGGGAGCTCACAATGCAACTGGAATACGAGTGCTAAAGGCAAGTCGTATAGTTTGTGGTGCAAGGGCAAAGTGATCAAAGTGATGGAATACACGTGACTTGCATTCCATGAGCTTGTCTGATTTATTATGGCTTATGGGGAGGGTGGTAATTGTGTTTCGTTATTATTTATTATGTAATTGTTACAGGTGCTGGGATTCACGTGATGATGATCATGGTTTACCTTCAACCACCAGGGTTGAGATATCCAGGTTCACTCAAACTATATTTCCCACATCTATCCTACACAAGTGTAACAACTGCAAGGAGGCTATGTTCATTGGCGATCCTTTCAATTAATTGATTAGTTGTTTAGGTCACGAAAGGTCAGTGAATATGGTATTTATGCATTTGACTAAATAAACAAACTTAAGTGATGCCCCTGTAGAACATCTTCATATTCCACCTCCAGACGGGGCATTGGTTTCCTCCAGGTGCTGCGGCTTCCCCACCGCTAAAAACACCAAAAGTACCAAAGTTCAGGGTGAAGGAGTGTGTTTGTGAGTGCGACTTTGGGACTAAAGATGTAAAATGTCCCAAAGCTAAAGTCTGCTGCATACAGCACTGCTGATCATTAATGCACATTGTCCCATCAAAATAAACAATCAAATGAATAAATAATTAGAGATGATGTTGTTACACATTGGGTTGTTTGATTAAAATTATTGTTGACTTTGTAAACACATTTAAATCTAATTCTGCCAATCAGCCCAGAGCAGGACTCTTCATTATAGTAAAACATAAATGAAAAGCTGAGGTTTTGTGCAATGATGAAGACAGCACGTTGTGGTCTGATTTGCTCACACCCTTTTTTTTCTTTATTTTATTACAAGTCTCAGAAAATACCCACACAAGTGGTTACAGAATACTGAATATCCTCAAACGTTTTCGCCTACTGTAATTTGTATACTGTGAATACTTTGAATGCTTTCACCTTAGTTTGGGTTAGATGATGGGGCAGAGAACTCAAATGATTCCATGAGTAATTCTGTTTCTTTTAGTGTGAATGTGAGCCATGACTCTGCAATTACCCATGGGATCAATATAGTATAGTCTCTCTCTCTCTCTCTCTCTCTCTCTCTCTCTCTCTC